>CM050163.1:250969498-251261998 GCA_027410445.1 Discoglossus pictus
TTGTGTTTACCTCTTCCCTGCTAGAAGGTTGTTTATCATTGTGTGTAGAGCACTAGAACAATGAGTGCACATTACATTTTATTCCCAGATGTTATGCAAGGTGACTACATGGGTCGTCCTGTGGCCATCAAGATCATCAAGTGTGATGTGACCGCAAAGAACTTTCTGGCAGAAACAGCCACAATGACGTGAGTGTCTCACTGACAGCAGACACATTTTGAGGGTAGACAGACGTCTAAACTAATGACTAAGCAATATTGTAATATAGTGTTTGCACCTTTGGGTCCATTTGATTTAGTGAGATAAATGGTTGGAAGCACTTTTGAGTAGAGGTATTGGGCAGTGGTTGAAGTTTCTGGTGTGTTATAGTTACTGTATAATATTTATCTTTCCAGTAAACTCCAGCACAGAAATTTAGTGAATCTAATGGGAGTCATTCTCCATAATGGATTGTATCTGGTAATGGAGTTAATGAGCAAGGTGAGGCCAATAAAGGTGTGGCTATCATAAGTAGTAGAGTGACAACCACGTGACACCAACCTCTTCTTTTATCTCTTCATTGATTCAGGGTAACCTAGTAAATTATCTGCGGTCCCGAGGTCGAAGTATGATTCCGCCCCAGCAACTGCTGCAGTTTTCACTGTAAGTAACGTTAAAAGACCACCAAATGCATTGTTTTACATCATAGTTTTACATTTCGGGAAGTAGATAACTGAGAATGGTATATAGGTTCAGTTCTTGAATAAGCTGCCTTGAATGCATAATTACTATGAGAGATGCATTGATTGCCAATGATATGCAGCAGAAGTGAAACATGAGTTTAATCCAGTCGGATAACATGGGGCTGTATGATCTATGACAGACAACATATTTCACTTGGAAAAACCACAAATATGGCCCCAAAGGTCTTAAAATGGCTGCACATGTTTTTTTAGGTTTTTGTTTTATGAGGAAAACAACATTAAAATTACTGTGGTTGACAGGTAGAGGTGATTAATTGTTAATAAAGGTATAAATTATGAGGATATGTGTTTTGGTACAAAAGTGAGTGATTTGCTATTATTTAATCACCTCTACATTGTTGAAGAGTGGCCCACTGTAGAGACCAGGCTTGGACTGCATGGGAAGAGTGCGAGGGATACATGAGGCCTCTGGCATTGCTTGCCCGTTAAAACATGTTATGCATAAATATTTTATTCTTAAAAAAGTTAATTAAAACATATTTTTGGAATGTGTTATAGAAATGCTGGAACTCTAGCGAGGAGGGTAGACTACAAGCTGGGAGAGAGAACAATGGGTAATCAGAGGATAGGGACATAGAGCTTAGTATATGGGGAAGAGAAGGGCAGTTAAGAGGCAAATAGATAGTAAACCATAATGATGTAAATATTGAAGGTAAAGTGTTCAGAACTGATTTTTTTCCCCGAGTTAGGTGGGCTTGTGTTGTAATTGATAAATTATCTGGTTTGTACCACAAATACCACTTTGGTAAAAAGGTTGATAGAGGATAACCCAATGTATAGTTTGTTTTAAACCAATATTTACCTTAACCTGAGCTGTTCCAATTGTGTACTTTTTATTAGATATAAATAGTACAAATGTTATTAATGTATTTAAAAAAAGTTACAAAATGCTAAACGAAAGCTGCCAATGTATCAAAAACATTATACCGTACTCCTTAAATGCAGATTATTTGTGTGAAAATCTAACAATGTCTGCCTGAAGCTCCTACAAGTAGTTATAATATTTTCTACTCAAATATTGTTGGAAATGTAGACCCCTCTCACTGTAGGGCAGCACAATAAAACTTTCAATTTGATAAAAAAAAAGATATCAGTTCAAGTCCAGATTAGGCAAAATTTAGATATTTGGCATACGTGTATAAAGTAGCTTCCAAACATTATGCTAATAGAACGAAATTGGATCTTTTCTAATATAAAACTTTTTAAATGAGCACTAACTAATAGCATTCTTGGGGTAATGAATATAAAGTATGAGTAATGAAACAACATATATATTTGTTTCCGTGCTTTATTAGAGAACATAAAGGGTATTTTTTGTGGCATCTGAAAGACGGTATTTGATAATTACCACAGTTTTTTTTTTTCTTTTTCAAATGATACTCTCAAGGCAGAAAGATTCAAATCATCAACCTAATCTGGGGGCTTGACGCTGTCAGCCAATGAGGAGTAATATAGCTGTATGAGTCATACTTGTCAGCCAATGAAATCTAAAGATTTTATTATGTTTCAATAAAGTTTAAACAGGTTTTTACTTAATATTTTTTCATTCAAAGCACAACTTTTGTAATGTTTAGAGCATGCTCTTTTTAAATACACAAGAAAAATAATTGTGCTCATGTCCCTTTTATTAGCTTTCATAGTATGGACAAGTGTCTTGCATTTCACCTCTGGGTTAATCACTGAGAAGGTGGAATTTATAAGTAAGCAATTATAATGGTTTGAATTTTACTTTTATATCTGTCCATGTTAAAATGTTATGACATTTTTAACCAAAAGCTACTACTCATAAAAGAGCTGTTTCCTAAACTGCCTGAGGTTATAAAATCTCTAGTAGAAGCAGGAAAGGTTCATCCTTGGGCATATAGTCTTACAATGTCCTACCATACTCCTTTTGGTGAATTGTTTCATACATATTTGAGCGTGTGCTCCTCTGAATAGTTTGCATCAGGAGGTGGATAAAACTATATAATGCTTAGGAGTCAACTACATTTTCTAGGAGCCAGACAAGATATGTGTAAGAGACATGAAGGGAGTCCATAGAGATGCATTATAACTTTGGAAAATACTTTGGTGCCGGTTCTGGTTGTCAAGTGTTTACTTACATGTTTTAGGGATGTTGTCCATGGTATGGAGTATCTGGAAAGCAAGCGTCTTGTACATCGGGATTTGGCTGCTAGGAACATTCTGGTGTCTGAGAGCACAGAGGCAAAAATCAGTGACTTTGGATTGTCCAATACCCAGCTCAAGCAAGAGGACCTTAACAGGCTTCCTGTCAAGTGGACTGCACCAGAGGCACTGCAGCACAACGTGAGAATTCACATCAATGAAAACAGTGTGTTAAGAAACCCAGCTGGAAGTCATGTTATATCTTTCAAATGTCTGTGTTTATTATCATAAACAGTCGTTGGCCTGTCATAAATGACGGTATAATATTTGTTGTGCTCTGTCTCTCTCTCTCTCTCTCTGCCCCCACTCTCTCTCCCTGAGCGCTCTCTCCCACTCTATCTGTGCGCTCTCTCCCTCTCTCTCTTTGCGCACTCTCCCTCTTTCTCTTTGCACTCTCTCCCTCTCTCTCTGTGCGCCGTCTCTCTGTCTTTATGCCATCTCTATCTCTGTGCGCCATCTCTTTCTTCCTCCCTCCTTCTGTCTCTCCCTCCTTTTGTCTGTCTCTCCCTCCTTCTATCTCCCCCATGTCTTCTCCCCTCTATCTCTCTCCCCCCCCATGTTTCTCTCCCCTACCTCTCTCCCTCCCCCCTCCTCCACTCCTTCCATGTTTCTCTCCCACCCCTCCCCTGTCTCTCTGCCCCCCAGTCTCTTCCCCCCCACGTGTCAACCCCCCTGTATCTCTCTCTCACCCTTTACCTCCCCTGTCTCTCTCCCACTGCTCCCCATATATCTCTCCCCCATGTCTCTCTTCCATCCTTTCCCTCCCCTGTCTCTCTTCCACCCACTCACACTGCTCCCTCCCTGTCTCCCCACCCACCGTGTCTCTCTCCCACCCTTTCCCTCCCCTGTCTCTCTCTTAATGTCCCCCCATGTCCCTCCCGTGTCATTCTCCCACCATCTCCCACTGCTCCCCCCATGTCTCTTCCCCCTGTGTCTCTCTCCCACCCTTTCCCTCCCCTGTCTCTCACCCACCAACTCCTGCACCCCCTTCCCCACCTCTCAGCGTGCAGTGCTATCGCTGCTCGTGGCAGTGCAATGCGTGTGCATGCCAAATTCTGCTCGCTGCGCATTGCTGTTAATACAGTTTCCGTAGGGCGCATGTGCTAAAACATCATTACACACTATGGAAACTATATTAGTGATGTATAATTACAATTCACTTATCAAACAAAGTATGAATACCTATTTTCTCTAAACCATCCAGAAATTTTCCTCTAAATCAGATGTATGGAGTTTCGGGGTGCTGCTTTGGGAGGTGTATTCCTTTGGACGAGCTCCATATCCCAAAATGGTAAGGTGTGACGCCCTTGTATGAATGCTTTGCAAGGATCTGCTCATCTAGAACTTGATAAGATCTCTTTCCTATGTCATCTATTTTGCAGTCAGTGAGGGAAGTGGTGGATGGGGTGCAACGTGGATACCGAATGGATCCCCCTGATAACTGCCCACCTGTGGTGTACAGCCTGATGAGGTGCTGCTGGGAGATGGAGCCAGGAAAACGCCCAACTTTCAAAAAAATAAGGGAGAAATTGGAGAAAATATTGGCAGGAGAATAAAAGTGGAGTAGAGTTAGGAGACTCAGCAAATACTTCATCCAATGTATAACACCAAATGGAGAATATAATATGGCTGCGTGTATGAGCAATCACCAGGAAGCACTTATTTTACCAGCTTTGTGACATCAATGCTTTTGAACTCTAGATATTCAAGTGAAAGATACCTGGATGTGAAAGACTCATAGAGCCCACTGTTATTCTCCAGTATAATAGGTACTTAGAACTTTCACATCCAATTACTGAGTTTTGGACCACTGAAGTGCAATATTTATATTATCCTCTTATGGAGAATTCAACTTGATAATGTGCAAAATGTTTTAAAAAGTTTAAAATAAATACAGCCTTTAATTTTTAAATGCTTATTCAGTTTTGATTTATAAGTGGCAGACATTTGATTTTGTTTGTAAAAGGATTAGAAACCTGTGAGGAATGGGAAAAATCATGTGTTCAACTGAAATATGTGAATACCCAGTAAGATTTTTAGATTGTAACAGCCTTATTAAATTGCAATTTGGCCAATTGAATAGGGCTCTATTTAAGCACATAGCATATTTTTTTACAGAAGTTTTTAGTTAGTGAAGACCTTGCTTTTGGATAGAAGTTCACAAACTAAAAACGTCTGTAAATAAAATATGCTATGTGCTTAAATAGAGCCCTATTCAATTGACCAAATAGCAAGTTAATAAGGCTGTAAGTTTGCAAATTTTAAATCTTGGATGGTGCTTTTGGAAAAGCCCAAGAATTTAAGTTCAGAGACAGGGTCCTTCAATTTTGGCATGTGTGAATATTGTATTTTTATTTGTACTTAACTCCTATAGTGCTACAGAATATGAGCCCTATTTAAATCTTTTTTTGTTGTTTTTTTTTGCTAATTTACGGTGCACATAGCACTGTAACTTGATAAGGCCTAGATCAAATGGAGCTTTTTTTTTCAGCACTGTGTGAAAGCAGCACTGATTAGGGAAAAAGGCTAAATTTTACTAAGTTACAATGCTCTGCATTTAAATTTCACTCCAAGTGATCAAAATCACTTTTTACGTGGCTATACACAATTTACTTACCATATGTAAGACATTTTTTCCTACCTGAAGTTGCCCACACTTAGACCCACCCATAGAGGCAGCCAAATGCCCATGAAAATGAATCAAGCACACAACCCGCACCACCTATGAGCCTGGGGATCCCCAGGATTTCCCCATTTACAATACACTAAATGAGAGAATCCCAGGCATCCTCCCTCCCATCCTGGAGGGATTCCCTCCCCCGCTCACATCCAATTGACTATTGAGACCATCATGGCACCTAAAAATGAACCAGTGCCACTGATATCCTTAAAGGACCACCATGACACCTGATTGTTTACCCCTGTCATGGGGGTTCCTAATGGACCCTCCTGGCATGTACTCACAAGCCCTACTAACTGCTTAGCCATATATAAACGAAGATAAACAAAGTCCTTGTCCTCATTCTTCTGCCCTGGACCAATCAGTCTATCCATGTGATTGTAGAAATCCAGCTCCTCTTCTGTCTTCTTTGAGGCCATTGTCCTCATCTTCTGGGCCAGGAAAGGGCCCTACCAAAAAAAAAATGACGCTCTAAAAAAAAAAAAAAATAACACTAACTAACAGAGCTCCCCTACTGCAAATGGTTTTTGAGCATTCTGATTGGCTGAAATTGGTGTCCATCATATTTCAGCCAATCAGAATAATTTTTCACATGTCACCCTGATCTTTTAGTGTATATAATTTAATTCAAATTTTAAACGGTCAGATTGATGTATCTTAAATTGCAATGACCTCTACAAATGTAGATTTGAATAGGGCTTTATGTTGGCACATTACAAGTAAAGGATAATAATATCCCGCCAGGCTGACTAACAGTTCACAGTGGAAATCCCATAACACGAGCAGAGGCTCCTAAATTTTTAATTTTCTCTATTGAGGCTCATAGCTGCTAATTAAGTATTAGTTACAAACTTTATAACAATGTGAATTTTTTTTTCCAAACTACAGCTGTCTTTTACTAAGTGATTTGTTTTATGAATATTGTTTTATTTGTATTGGTTATTATATCAGGGCCTCTACATCTGAATTATACTGAATTATACAAGCTATTCATAAGAGCCAAATTATTCATAAGAGAATTACAAACTATCTATACATTATGCTGGCCATTTTGTTCTAAATTATATTTTTTTGTACTACACACTGCTGTATAGCTAAACATGCAAAAGTGTGACACCTTACCAAGGCCAACTCTGTCTAAGCAACCTTGGTACCAGGCTTTAACGGGGCATGAAAATAATGTTTTTCTTTGTTGCATCAGAAAAAGGGTATTTGAAAATGCGTCAACTGGTGTTTTCTTTTATCAAATGAAGGTCCTAGAGCATAAAAAAAACATATTTAGAAGTTTACCTGATCTTGGGGGCTTGTCCTCTGCCAGCCATTGAGAACTTCAGACTTGTCTGCAAATTAAATCCACATTCGTTCTTATGTGCTCTGCATTTCCTGTTAGTTTCAATGAAGTTTAAACGGGTATTACTTAATATTTTTTCATGCAAGAAAACAACTTCTGTATTGTGTAAACGTGCTGTTTTAAATGCTTGAACAAAAACTGTTGTGTTCCATGTCACTTTAAGAGGCACCAAATTAAATAAATTATCCCCTCTATATAGACAAATAAATTAATATGTTATATCTCATACTCTATACTGCTTTCAAATATCTTTTAGTTTTATGTCAACAGTATTCTATTATAATATAATTTTCCTTGTAAATTTCCTTGAAACTGTTGCTTAAAATCATGATTTTTGCAAGTAAAGAAAAAGAGAGCTATGTTTTTTAATTACAATGTTTCTTTTTAAGGACAATGGAATAAAGATAAAAGTTTATTCTTGATGTTCATTTTTATCTACATCAAATTAAAATTTATAATTCCTCTAAGGTGCTAAGAATTGTTGGGCGTGTCTTTTTTTAAATTCGTTTGTATTGTGGTTTCAAGTAAACATAAATAACATATACATAGTACATATACAAACATTCAAACACTACCAGAACATACAGAATTCCATAGACATTATAAAGGTATTTCTTGCCCCATTAGAACTAATTGTATCATATATGCATTTGCCACTAGGTCCTCTAAAGCGACAATGAATATTGGTCCCAAATCAAGCAATTGGCACGTAGATCCTTTTTTGCAGGATTAATTACATAATTTTCTCTCATAATGTCTCGATTGATTTTGATAGTTTTACAACTTCATTCCACAAGTGGATTAGCGGTTGTTTCCAGTATTTTATTAGAAGAAGTTTTACAATCAAGAGAATGTGAGAGATTAGATACTTTGCTTTAGGAGTGAACTGGTTTAAATCTAAATGTAAAAGGGCTATTTGGGGAAACCAGTACATTTTTTTATCGATCATCTTTGAGATTTCTGAAAAACATTTTAACCAAAGGGTCTTCATGCTAACACATTCCTACCAGACATGTACTGTCATCCCTTGAGAGCCACAACCGTTCCAACATAATTCATCTGGTTGCAGATTTAATTTACCCATTAAGATTCCACATTAATTTCCCCATTTAGAGTACAACTCTAAATAAGGTGTTTATCGCCTTTTTTTTTTTTACCAGGCGAAAGGTGTTTGACCAAGAAGCTGCATCAAATGTCAAGCCCAAATCTTCTTCCTAGGCTAATTGTTGGGTGTGTCTTGGTATGCTAATTTGTTGAAATATGATTGATGAGTGTAAAAAAGGTTAACCCAGGACTAGATCATTTATGTCACCAAGAAAAATATTACCTTTCATTTAACTCTAGCTCAAAACAGAGGAAGGCCATTGTGACAAAATGGACACAAGCATCACTATTTCAGAAGAAATAAAAGAATATGATACAAACTGCATATGAGTCATACAAAACAAGTGATATATTATCTTTCAAGCTCTTGACAATTCTGACCACCTTATATGAAAACACCACTACAAACCACCCAACCTCACATCTTACAACCATTTATCCACAAAAAAATATTTCCTGTGAGATGCATACAGTATAATCCTATGGTAAAGTGCCATTTTTATTCATTTTTATAAATGTTTTAACTGGCTGAGTTAATTAATTTAATCTCCCTCAACATAATTGTCATGTAACATTTGCACTTTACTTACTTCAAAGAAGCTCCCTGAGAAACAGATTTCCGCCTTCTGCGCCACACACCCCTTTCTACCTTTTCTCTTTCATGTGCCATGTAAGGTTCCATGTTTCACAGCTGAGACCTAAGGTCACACCCACTTTGTAATGTCACTGTGTGTTTGTAACATCATGAGACACTAGTAGTGTAAAGCCCGTCCCATGTGGGTGCAAATCACTCAAAATCTAGCATACAGAATATATATGTGTCTGAGAAAAATATGTGCATGACACATAAAAGGTCAAATTATCCTGTACAATGTATGTAATCACAAACAACATGTGCTCATAAAGCCATTACATTTATTGTTTATGCATATTCATTATTTTTTTTTCAGAATATTGAGCCATTTGCACCCCAGTACGACCCAACTCAGAGTTTCAGCATACAAAAGGTTACAGGCTTGTCCTGGCAATTACTGGCTTGTTAAAATAATAGAATCCCTTTGTTTCCTACCTATCCCCTTGTACTTAGGACAGAGCATAATTCAAGAAGAAACATACACCTTTAGATTAGTGTACAGACAGAGACTTTATTTCTTCACAGACATATTTAAAACCATACAATAACCGCAATTACAACAACTATTATAGTTGATATTATTACATTTATTATTAATATGATTATTATTACTATTAATATTATTATTGTTATTATCATTAAAATTATTTTTGCATCTTAAATGATTATTTTTCCTATTATTTTCACATTTTTTCTAATCTATACACAATGCTCTATTTAATTAAAGCAGCTAAAGAATATCACTGCGGATTTATCAATAGACATTTTGAAGCTGTTTGCCGCCCCTTGTGCTGCCATATTGGATGCACATGTTTTCCATCGTACTGAATGGCATTTAGGGATGTTCGCTACTTGATATATACTGCTTTGTGTATAGGGTGACATATTGTCTGTTGTAATAGATGGTGGGTTCTGATCCGCTGCTTAATAAATCTGGGCCCTAGTGTCATTGATTCAAACAAGCAGTACAGACAATTCACATTTTATTAACTAAATTCAGCACCCTACTGAGAGAGGCTGACCCATTTGTTAGTTTTCCGATGGTAATGTAATTGTCTTTATGCCTAGAGTTTCTATTCACATCTGTGTAACAAAGATTATTAATACATTTTAAATTATCGGTATACACAAGGGAGGAACCAGTGGTTGGGACCCTGCAACAAAATGGGGCTACACTAGTGAAGTCCCGAACAGTTCGCCGGAGAACTATTCGCGGCGATTTTCGCATGTTCGCGTTCACGGCGAACACATGCGCTTTTCGGTCCGCCCCCTATTCTTTATCATTGAGGAAACTTTGACCCTGCACCTTACAGTCAGCAGACACATTCCAGCCAATCAGCAGCATACACTCCCTTCCAGGGCCTTCCATCTGAAGAACAGCCTCCATTTTAGAACCATTCTGAAGCTGCATTCATTGAGAGAGGACATATATTCTACCTGCTGCTGATTTAATAGGGAAATAGATAGCCAGGCTGTGTATTTAGCTTTTACTGCACACCTGAAGGACTCATTTGATATCTGCTGCAAGGACAGCAACCCAAAAAGCCCTTTTTAGGGCTAGAACATAATTTATTTTATTTTATTATTTTTTTCTGTGTAATCTAATTGCATATGCCTGCCTGCTAGCGTGTGTGTGAGGCCTATTGCATCTACTCTGCCAACTTTTGCCAGTGCACAGTGACACTCATATCTGGTGCAACCGTAGTGTACAGTGACATAAAACAACCCTTTTTTTTCTGTAATCGATTGAATATCAGTTGCCTGCCTACAGGCGTGTGTGTGAGGCCTATTGCATCTACTCTGCCAACTTTTGCCAGTGCACAGTGACACTCATATCTGGTGCAACTGTAGTGTACAGTGACATAAAACAACCCTTTTTTGACTGTAATCGATTGAATATCAGTTGCCTGCCTACAGGCGTGTGTGTGAGGCCTATTGCATCTAGTCTGCCAACTTTTGCCAGTGCACAGTGATACGTCATATCTGGTGCAACCGTAGTGTACAGTGACATAAAACAACCCTTTTTTTTCAGTAATCGATTGAATATAAGTTGCGTGCCTACAGGCGTGTTTGCGAGGCCTATTGCATCTACTCTGCCAACTTTTGCCAGTGCACAGTGACACTCATATCTGGTGCAACCGTAGTGTACAGTGACATAAAACAACCCTTTTTTTTCTGTAATCGATTGAATATCAGTTGCCTGCCTACAGGCGTGTGTGTGAGGCCTATTGCATCTACTCTGCCAACTTTTGCCAGTGCACAGTGACACTCATATCTGGTGCAACTGTAGTGTACAGTGACATAAAACAACCCTTTTTTGACTGTAATCGATTGAATATCAGTTGCCTGCCTACAGGCGTGTGTGTGAGGCCTATTGCATCTAGTCTGCCAACTTTTGCCAGTGCACAGTGATACGTCATATCTGGTGCAACCGTAGTGTACAGTGACATAAAACAACCCTTTTTTTTCAGTAATCGATTGAATATAAGTTGCGTGCCTACAGGCGTGTTTGCGAGGCCTATTGCATCTACTCTGCCAACTTTTGCCAGTGCACAGTGACACTCATATCTGGTGCAACCGTAGTGTACAGTGACATAAAAGAACCCTTTTTTTTCTGTAATCGATTGAATATCAGTTGCCTGCCTACAGGCGTGTGTGTGAGGCCTATTGCATCTACTCTGCCAACTTTTGCCAGTGCAGAGTGACACTCTTATCTGGTGTCACAGTAGCTTGCACGCATAGTACCACTATAAAAAAAAAAACGACAGGCAGAGGCAGGCCACCCCGCAGGGGCCCTCGTGGTCGTGGTGCTGTGATTCCCTTTGGCCCTAGAATAATGCCCAGTTTTCAGAGGCAACGTACCCTGAACTTAAAAGGTTCTGAGGACATGGTTGACTGGCTAACACAGGACACTCAATCTTCTACAGCTTCCGCTCGGAACCTAGACTAACCATCCTCCTCCAGCTTAGCTTCGGGCACCTCTCCAGTTACCACTAGCCCGCCTGCCGCCACCACCAACACTAGCACCACAGCCGCTTCACTTGATCCGTCAGCAGAGTTATTTACACATCCGTTGGAAGAAATGAGTGATGCACAAACATTAGTGCCAGAGGATGTAGATAACAGGGATATGTCCCAGTTAGGCAGCATTACACACATGGACGTACGGTCTGATGATGATGTTGTACCTGGTGCTGCTTCCTTTGTTGAGTTGTCAGATACAAGTGAAGTGGTTGATGATGATGATGCGTCCGTGGATTTCACGTGGGTGCCCGCTATAAGAGAAGAAGAACAGGAGGAAAGTTCAGATGGGGAGACAGAGAGGAGGAGGAGACGAGTTGGAAGCAGCGGGAGGTCGTCGAAAGTAGCTAGTGGCACAGTCAGACAGCATGCATCGGCACCCGGGGTCAGCCAGACAGCACGCCAGTCAACGCATGCTGTTGCCACCACCAGAATGCCGTCATTGCAGAGCTCAGCAGTGTGACAATTTTTTTGTGTGTCTGCCTGTGACAACAGCGATGCTATTTGCAACCTGTGCGAAAAGAAACTGAGTCGTGGGAAGTCCAACACCCACCTAGGTACCGAAGGCACATGATGTCACATCACAAACTCCTATGGGATCAACACATGAGTACAAGCAGCACACAAAGTCAAAGCCGCCATCCTCCTCCTGGTCCAGCATCTTCAGCCACGTCAACCACTGCTGCCCTGCTTGCCCCCTCTCAACCATCCGCCACTCCGTGTCTCGCCCTGAGCAGTCCCTGCTCATCTGCCCACAGTCAGGTGTCTGTCAAGGACATGTTTGAGCGTAAGAAGCCAATGTCACAAAGTCACCCCCTTGCAGTGGAAGGTACCCGGCCGAATTTTTTTTGCACAAAAGGCAATCCCCAACCTGTACTCGATTGTGCAAAAGGAAGTAATGGCATCTCTGGCACACAGTGTTGGGGCAAGGGTCCATTTGACCACAGATACTTGGTCTGCAAAGCATGGTCAGGGCAGGTATATCACCTACACTGCGCATTGGGTAAACCTGGTGACGGCTGCCAAGCATGGAATACGTGGCTCTGCAGAGGAGTTGGTGACACCGCCACAACTTGCAGGCACGCCTGCTGCCACCTCCTCTACTCCTCCTACTCCATCCTCTTCCATAACTTCCTCGGCCGAGTCCTCTTCTGCTGCTGTTATGTCTTGCTCCACATCAACGGCACCCCCCCAGCTCCACAGGTACTATTCCACATCCCGGATACGGCAGTGTCACGCCGTCTTGGGGTTGACTTCCCTGAAAGCAGAGAATCACACCGGACCAGCACTCCTGTCCGCCCTGAACGCACAGGTGGATCAGTGGCTGACTCCGCACCAACTGGAGATCGGCAAAGTGGTTTGTGACAATGGAAGAAATTTGTTGGCGGCATTGAATTTGGGCAAGTTGACACATGTGCCGTGCATGGCACATGTGTGTAATCTGATTGTACAACGCTTTGTGCATAAGCACCCAGGCTTACAGGACGTCCTGAAGCAGGCCAGGAAGGTGTGTGCCCATTTCAGGCGTTCCTACACGGCCATGGCGCACTTTACAGATATCCAGCGGTGAAACAACATGCCAGCGAGGCGCTTGATTTTAGACAGCCCGACACGTTGGAATTCAACACTCCTAATGTTCGACCGCCTGCTCCAACAAGAAAAGGCCGTTAACGAGTATTTATATGACCGGGGTGCTAGGACAGCCTCTGCGGAGCTGGGGATTTTTTTTGCCACGTTACTGGACGCTCATGTGCAATGCCTGTAGGCTTATGCGTCCTTTTGAGGAGGTGACAAACCTTGTCAGTCGCACCCAGGGCACCATCAGCGACATCATACCATTTGTTTTCTTCCTGGAGCGTGCCCTGTGAAGAGTGCTGGATCAGGCCGTAGAAGAGCGTGAAGAGGAAGAGTTGTGGTCACCATCACCATCAGAAACAGCCTTATCAGCATCGCTTGCTGGACCTGCAACAACGCTGGAAGAGGATTGTGAGGAAGAGGAGTCAGAGGAGGAATGTGGCTTTGAGGAGGAGGAGGAAGACCAACCACAACAGGCATCCCACGGTGCTCGTTGTCACCTATCTGGTACCCGTGGTGTTGTACGTGGTTGGGGTGAAGAACATACCTTCAGTGAGATCACTGAGGACGAGAAACAGGACATGACTAGCTCGGCATCCAACCTTGTGCAAATGGGGTCTTTCATGCTGTCGTGCCTGTTGAGGGACCCTCGTGTGGTAACTTGTCTTCCTTGCAAGGTGGTTTATCTTCCTTTCGGGACCTCCTTGGGCAGGTCTAGGTGGGAGGGCTGGGAGTCTTTGCTTCCCTCCCACAATTGCTGGAGGAAGTGATGCATGGACAGGATGTGATGCAAATCACATCATCTCAACTAAGGGTATATAACATGGGGCCAGGCAGGAAATCGTCCTGTTGCTTCCTGTTCTTCCTTGGTGGATGTGATGGCCTAACCGTGGGTGAGATCAAGCGTGTGGGGAAGGGGATTACTATATAGGTAGATAGATTTAGAAAAGGGTTGTTGCTCCGTGGGTCTGGGCTGTGTGTTTATGATACATTTATAGTATTGTGTTGTTGCCTTTTAATAAATACCTTTTAATGTAGACGAACCTTGTGTAATATATATATATTAATTTGGTGATACACCACATTTGGCGACCACGAATTTTAGACTTCTACAAAGGTTATTTATGAGGTAATATCACATTAATAGATAGTCAGATTTATTTTTTGGGGGAAGAAAAAAAAAGTACTTTGTCTAATTATCCTCTGCATGGGAAATCAAGTGCTGATTGTGTGTGGAGTCTAGTTCGGGCCTCCATTTTAATATACAAGCTTGGGCATCAGGCCTCAATTTTGAATATGTTAGCAGGCCTAGTAGTTTTTCAGGCCTTCATTTTTATTTTATTGTAATAGACTACCAGCATAGGCCTCAATTATTATTTTTAATCCTTTATATTGTACTAGCTTATTTTGCTACATAAAACAAAGATTTCATACAGGTTGTTTTTGTGGGTTTCAAATATCTGAGTTGAGTTTTGTTGTGCTTTTGACTATCAGAGTACAGGCCTAGCCCTGCATATGAATACAATATAGTAGGCTCCATGCGGCTTCTTTTTGTATTTGAATGCTGATTTGATTCCTTTGTATCCTAGTTCGGGCCTCCATTTTAATATACAAGCTTGGGCATTAGGCCACAATTAGTTTTGTTGTGTGTTTCAAATACCTGAGTTTGTTAATACTGTTATTTTTGTTTTGTTTTTGTTTTTTAAAGAAAAAAAAAAAAAAAATTCTTCTTTCTTTTTCTTTCTCTAATCCTTTATCATAGTACAGGCCTGGAGAAAAATAAATAAATAAACCATTTTAAATCATATATATATATATATATTATTTCAGGCTTGCATTTTAATACACTATAGGCTTCCATACCTTATACTTTTTGGGTGTCTTGCATATCCTAGTTCAGGTATATCTCCTACCCTGCAGGCCTTGCTATTATATTTTAAGTTAATTAACAAGTATTACCTTCACCATACTAAGGTAAGTATAATTTGCATTGTGGGTACTAGTCTATTTTTCTACATATTACACCTGGCCTACTGAATAGTCATCAACTATTGTTGGCTACTCAGAAGCATGCTACTTTAGTCGCAAATTGATTTGGATTCTTACTTGGGTGAGTAAAAGAGTAGGAATGTCTTTTCAAGGGGCCAAATACTTTCCCACAGAAGTGCGTGAGTACTTTAGGAAACATATTCAAAAACATGATGGTCCATATGAGCTTCCAGAGCCAGCAAACCCAGACAGTGAAAAAGAGGAGAGATTAATGGATGTTCTAACACAAATTGTAAATAACAAAAAGTATAGAACAAAGAAAAGAAAAAGTTTGGTCACACAAGCTGTTGTAGCCACAATAGGAGGCCTAATAGACTTAGTTGTAGAATTACGGCAGCATAATTTGGAAACAACAAATAAAATGGAGGAAGCAATGGACAAAAGGGATTGTTTAAAAATTGCAGCTTTGATAACAACTACAATTGTTGGGGAACTAGAAAGGGAGTTAAGGGAAATAGAAGAGCAGAGGGATGCTTATGGAGTAAAAATAACAGAACTTCAAAACATAATAATGGACTATAAAAATAAAACAAAGTTAGAAGGGATAAAAGGAGTCAGAGACATTGCCAAAATATATCCAGATCTGGATATGTTCGTGGCACAAAATAAAGAACCAGTGCCGAAAATGAACCAAGATAGAAAAGAGTTTTTATGTTATTCTGTTCCACAAGTAGATACCATACCACAAGCACCAGTTATTGTTTCAGAATTATTTAATGCAAGGCAAACACCTACAGGATTTTCTATGCAGACTCGACCGATGTCTATGGCAGATAAAGACAATTTCCAGAAATGGTGGGGAAGTATGCCAACTAACAACTTTAATACGTTTACACATTGGTTTATGAGGGGAGCAGATAGAGCTAAAAAAAGAGGTCTTAACTTAGAGGAATGGACAGAACTGTTAGAATACGCTATGGGTCCTTTGGCTAGTAGACTATTGGGATTTAATAACAGTGTGTCTGATCAGGCAGGAAGAATTGCTGCAACTAATTTCTATCTACTTAGCATAGAGAAAGAAATAGCAAATATTACCATGAGGCCAACAGATGGTCCTAGAGAGGTAGCTCAAAGGATATTTTTTTGGTATACTCTACGACAACCTCAACAGCCTCTAGTGCTGGGCTCACCAGAACATATAGCAAAAGTAATGGAAGCCCTTCCCCGGGAGTGTCAAGAATTTGTCAGGCTTTTTGATCCAACACCAACAGACTTGGAAATGGTACTAACTAGAGCTGATAAGTGGTGGATCAAGCATCCTTTCACAGAACAGGCCTGCTCTGTTTCAGCTGTAAGAACATTTAAGGTCGATTCTGGTAGAGATATAGATGGTAAATGGAGAAACCAGACGTTGGATGTACCCCAGAACAAGAAGGATGATCAAAACTGGAGACCAAAACAGAACTTTGACAAAAGATGGAGAGATCCACCTAGGGACTATAGGAATAGGGATGGCAGCAACTGGAGGGCTAATCAGGAGGGACAGAGAAACGGTAACATGGGCCATTGGGAACTCAGGAGACAGAAGGATAGGATAGAAGAGGAAAATCACATACTTAAAACAAGATAGCTGAGTCAGAGAGGAAATTGAAGGAAAGTGAGGCAAAGATGCAATATAGTGTTATAAAAGAGGGACAGAGTAGAAGTGAGTCACAATGACAAATCCCAACCCCTGCGCCTCAGCATCTCATTCACTCAGCTAATTTAACCATGGATGAGGCAGGTCGGCCTACCATTTATACAGTCATTGCAGGGGTAGGGAAAAATATGTTGGTAGATACAAGAGCAGCAGTTTCAATGACCAACAGGGTCAAAAATGGGGATTCTTCAGTAAGTATTATGGGAGTTACTGGGAATCCACAGGAGGTTAGAGCAGGTCCAATTGATGTAGCAGTTGGAGGAAAAACAATACAAGTAGAAGCAATAGTGGGTTGGCCAGAGGAAATATTGGGAATAGAAGCTTTAAAAAAAGGAAATTTCATTGTATATCTTGCCAATTTTTGTTTGTGGAAGACAGAAAAGATGAATCAGGTAAGTACAGAGTTGACGAAAGGGGTTGTGCTCCCAATGGCATATATTGTCTCTCCGATAAAAAGTCTGGAAAAAAACAAACTGAAACTAGACGGACAACCAGAATGGCTGCAGAAGCTAATCCAAGACATACCTGTTTGGGCTACAGATAAATTAGACTGTGGAAGAATGAAAGGAATGGTCTTGTTGGAAGGAGGAGACCCACAATGGCAAAAGCAATATCCAGTCCCAAGAGAATCAGTGGCATCAATCACCGAGATGATAGAAATGCTGGAGAGACGTGGAATAATTAAATCTGGAAATGGGTATGCATGTAACTCACCATGTTGGCCTGTGAGAAAAGCTGTGTTAAAAGGGAATAGAGATGAAAAAGCAGCCTCATCATGGAGACTTACCATTGATTACAGGGCCGTGAACAAACTTGCAAAAAGAATGGCCCCTGTTGTTTCTGTTTATTGTGAAATGATGTCCAAAATTTCACCAGAAATGAAAGTATTCAGTGCTCTAATGCTGTTTTTATTTTTTTATTCTTTTTGTTTGGGTATGTATATGTTTCTAATGATGGAATCTAGTGTTCCCACAGAGCAAGGCTGTATAAGAATGAAGATGCGTGTCAACAGAAGATTGTGGTGGATCCTTGTTACAGGATGAATAAGTATAAGCTGTATCACAGTAGGAATGGGGAGACAGGCAATAAGGCCAGAAGATACCGCAAATAAGGTAGAGAGTTTGAAAAGATTGGAGTTACATTACGTTCAAGCAGATAGATTTATTTGGCCCAGGGAATTGGAAGTAAAAGAGGGTGGAGGGTTACAAGTAAACATTATTTTGCCACATAATAGTACCAGGGGATTAGCTCTTAGAGCTCCAATAAAAAGTATAGAGGGACATAACTGGGAATGGGTTATAAGATATGGACAGATAATAAATACAGGAAACTTTAAAGGAAGGACTAAAATAACAACAAAGGTACAAGGGAGGTTTACAAATACTACAGTAGTAGTGAGTAACTTAACATTAGAAGAAGGTGGAGAATGGGACGCTGCAGTTATAGCTGCCCAGCCTGACCTAGAGGAATTCTGCAATTTTGATACTGGAAAGGGTTGTGTTCTAACAATAGATGAAGTATTTGTCTCTGTAAAGGAGCTGCAACGTTGTAAGGATCAGAAGAAGGTACCATGGCCAATAGGCGGATTGGTGGTGGTACCAACACATGAAACAGTTGTGCAAGGGGTTGGGTGGACTTACTACCCAATAATTCTAAATGTTAATGATTTTTCTATTCCTCCAAAGTGCCCGGAATCACAGCGGCAGTGGTTTAGGCAAAGTATACAAGAGACCATCATTGAGTGGACCGGAGCAGGAAGTCGAGAAAAACGGGACACACTTGCAGCCCTTTTAGGAGGAGTCGGAACTGGATTGGGAGTATGGAATTCAGCAGACATCATTGGACTGAACAGCAGGATAAACTCCCTTACTGATGGCATGGGACATGCTATGAAAACCGGTGGAGTAGCTGACTCCCTTATAGTGAGTAGACTGACAGACAATGTTGATGACATACACACCATTGCCAACAACCTGCATCTAGTTGAGGAAAATATTGCTTCCATTGCTAACAGCATTAAGAATGAAATAGTGGGAACTGCCATTTTCTGTTCTATGATTGGAGGAAAGCTGTTGGCAGATTTAAAGGAAACTATTAAAGACATCCAGGAAAACAAGTGGGCAAGACAAATCAATGCAACAAGGATTATCATGTCATTGAAAAGAAAAGGAGTGGACATCACTGAGGACAATCTTAAATACAGCTATATTGAAGGCCCAGATCAATGGATGCCACATGGACTACAATCTGGGACAATTGGACTAATCCTGGCAATTCCCCGTTGGGAGGGGCAGGCAGAGCAACTGAACTTTATACATAGCATTGGCACGTTAAGTGATGGAATCTACAAGCAACACTTCCCATCAAAAAGACTGGCCACTATTACAGGATTGGAGATGGATGAAAGCTGTTGAGGGAAATCTCAACACCGATGGCTGTGCAGTTGTGTTTAGGAGAAAGGAGCTGAGGAGGATGGCTGGGTGCAGTTGATAAAAGAAAACTTGGCTCAAGAGGTGATCCGCATAGGGGA
Organism: Discoglossus pictus; assembly: GCA_027410445.1. Classification (NCBI taxonomy): domain Eukaryota; kingdom Metazoa; phylum Chordata; class Amphibia; order Anura; family Alytidae; genus Discoglossus; species Discoglossus pictus. The sequence goes on from CM050163.1 coordinate 250,988,991, forward strand.
CATTGCATGCTTTATCGACCACTCTGAATATAAGACAGTTGATGAAATATGTTTGGTGGAAGAAGGGTCTTGTATCATGGTAACCACTACTATACATGTAGGAACTCATACACTATTTCCATCAAGAAACCTTACCACTGAAATGATCAATTTTACTGCAAATGCAGATTGGACAAATTTTACAATGAAGCTTTTTCCCCCAATTCCAAAGCTTACCTTGGAACTTCATGAGTTAGAAAAATGTACCAAACAACGACTACACCCCATCAGCTTACTGCTGGAACAACAGAAAAAAGAAATAGAAATTACTACAAAAAACGTTGAGCATCCCTGGTGGGGAATTCTTACCAATGCAGAGACACATCCAGTCCTACGAATACTGTCGCTGGTACTCATGTTCATTCAAGTATTAACGACAATTATAATAATATACTTTTGTGTGGCAATGAAACAAATGAGGAAGAAACTTGCAAGGAGGATATATAATAATGAAATTTAAATGTTTTTTTTTGTCTTTTTCCTCTTCTTTCTCTCTCTCATACATTCTTCAATAAAGTTTTACATTGCACATACATAAACATTTATCACACACTCTCACCTAAATTCTATAAGTTCTGTTTTTGTGTAATATGTGGATTGACAGCCATAGGAAAGTACAGGAGAACTTATGTCGCTGAGGGAACTATTCCGGAGGGACGGTGGGTTGAATTTCTCCTATATATCAGGTTTTTGCTCCCACTAGGTTCTCCTGTACTAGAGGGATAACTAGAAAACTGAGCAACATAGAAGAAGAAAAAGTGAGGGAATGTGGTAACTTGTCTTCCTTGCATGGTGGTTTATCTTCCTTTCGGGACCTCCTTGGGCAGGTCTAGGTGGGAGGGCTGGGAGTCTTTGCTTCCCTCCCACAATTGCTGGAGGAAGTGATGCATGGACAGGATGTGATGCAAATCACATCATCTCAACTAAGGGTATATAACATGGGGCCAGGCAGGAAATCGTCCTGTTGCTTCCTGTTCTTCCTTGGTGGATGTGATGGCCTAACCGTGGGTGAGATCAAGCGTGTGGGGAAGGGGATTACTATATAGGTAGATAGATTTAGAAAAGGGTTGTTGCTCCGTGGGTCTGGGCTGTGTGTTTATGATACATTTATAGTACTGTGTTTTTGCCTTTTAATAAATAACTTTTAATGTAGACGAACCTTGTGTAATATATATATATTAATTTGGTGATACACCACACCTCGTATAAAAAGGATGAAGGAGAATGACCTGTAGTGGGTGTCCACGCTACTAGACCCCCTGTAATGATATAGGAATCACAAGGTTGTGGAGACCAGCAGCCTAGGTCAGTAATCCAATCCAATCGATCCAATTCAGTAACTTATAGGTGAAACAGGAACAAGGTTTATTGAAGTGATCACGAACCACACAATAATCTGGCAAGGATACAGAGACAGGAAGTGCCTTATATAGGCCAAGAACCAGACAGCTGACCAGACACAGCTAAAGAGAGTTGTCACTGATTGCATTGCTTTTAGAGTCAAGGTATCAGATCTAAGGCAAATCTGCAAGAGACAGGCTGGTGTACCGGTAAAGAGGAGGTTTAGCAACATGCAAACCAGGGTTCGAATCCCAGCAGAGTCAATTCCTCACAATACCCCCACCTCTATAGGCGCAGCCTCTGGATGCCCTATTACCCGGTTTAGCAGGGTACTGTGCATGGAAAGACCGAAGAAGATCAGGAGCATGAATATTGTCCACTGGTTCCCACGATCTATCCTCCTCACCATAGCCTTTCCACTGAACCAAATATTGAAGCTTGTTACGGAAGATCCTGGAGTCAAGAATTGTTTCCACTTCGTACTCATCCTCACCATCCACGAGGACTGGAGGTGGGGCAGGCAGGGCTCGGCCAGGGAAAGTATTTTCATGAAAAGGTTTAAGCAGTGCAACGTGAAACACTGGATGTATTTTCATGGAATTTGGAAGTTGCAAACGGAAAGTGACAGCATTGATCTGAGCAATGATCTCAAAAGGTCCCATGAACCTTTGACCCAATTTATGAGAAGGAATCGGATGCTTAAGATTCTTTGTTGACAGCCACACCTTGTCACCAACATGATAGACTGGGGCCTCCTTTCTATGCCTATCAGCAGCTCTTTTGTAACATTCCTGAAAGAGTCTCTTTCAACAGTGCTTGGGAATCACGTAAGGCGGTTAGCCGGTCAGTGACAGCAGGAATGGAAGTAGTAATTGGGAGACTGACTAGAAAGGTTGGATAGTAACCATAGTTGGCAAAAAATGGGCTCAAAGAAGTGGAGCAGTGTTGGGCATTGTTATAGGCAAACTCCGCCGTGGGTAGAAAATCCAGCCAGTCATCCTGCAGGTAACTAATATAGCACCGCAAATATTGCTCCAAAGTCTGGTTGGTTCGCTCAATCTGTCCATTACTTTGCGGATGAAAAGCTGACGACAGATTTACATTAATACCTAGATTAGAACAAAAATGTTTCCAAAAACGAGATGTAAACTGCACTCCCCTGTCAGAAACTACTTCATCAGGCACTCCATGTAAGCGAAATATTTCCCGAACAACCAGGTCAGCCGTTTGTTTAGCTGAAGGGAGACCACGAGCTGGTATGAAATGACCCATCTTAGTTAACCTGTCCACAACAACAAGAATAGTAGTGTGTTCCTTAGAGGGAGGTAGTTCCACAATAAAGTCCATGGATATAGATCCCCAGGGACGATGAGGAATCGGAAGAGGCTGAAGCAAGCCAACAGGGGATGAGCGAGGAGTCTTATGTCTGGCACATACATCACAAGAGGACACATACTTCTTAACATCCTCATGATACTTCGGCCACCAAAAGGATTGGGCAAGTAGCTCTTGTGTCTTTCGGATTCCTGGATGACCTGCTGGTTTTGAGTCATGGTAAAGACTTAAAAGTTCCAGTCGCACTGACTCCGGAGCAAACAGACGTTGTTGAAAAATCCAAAACCCATTAAGCCTCATCATATGGAGATCACGAGGAGGATCACGAAGAACTGGGTCTTCAGCGTAGCCCTTTTTAATGCGAGACATCAGATCAGAAGGGACTGTAACTCCTATAAATATATCCTCCGGCAAGATGGTGTCTTGGTTACGGTAGTATGGAGGGGATCAGCTATTCTAGACAAGGCATCCGCCTTACCATTCTTGGAGCCAGGACGGTATGTAACCAAAAAATTAGACCTCGAGAAGAATAGTGACCAGCGTGCTTGTCTGGCTGACAGTCTCTTAGCTGATCGAATACATTCCAGATTTTTGTGATCTGTGAGGACAGTAATTGGATGGGTAGCTCCCTCCAAGAGATGTCTCCATTCGGTGAAGGCAGCTTTTATAGCCAATAGTTCTTTATTCCCTATGTCATATTTTCTCTCTGCTGGCACCATCTGGCGGGAATAGAAGGCACACGGATGTAACAGCATCTTAGGTCCAGTCCTTTGAGACAGTATAGCACCAACAGCTGAATCAGAAGCATCAACTTCCACAATAAATGGTAATTCCGGCTGAGGATGTACCAGGACAGGGGCAGATGTAAACAGAGTCTTTAATCGGGAAAATGCGGTATCCGCCTTATCGGACCACTGAAATGGAGTCCCTTTACGTGTAAGTTCAGTGATCGGTGTAATAACGGCAGAGAAATTCTTAATGAAACGCCTGTAAAAATTGGCAAACCCCTCAAATCTCTGAACATCTTTTTCATTCTTGGGGATGGGCCAGTCCAGCACAGCTTTAATTTTACTTGCGTCCATACTTAAACCTTTGGGAGTTATTACATACCCCAGGAATTGAATTTCTGTTTGTTCAAACTCACATTTTTCTAGTTTAATGCATAGGTGGTGGGTACGAAGGCGCTCCAGAACTATACAGACCTGTTTTCTGTGGTTTTCAAGATTATCAGAGAATATTAGGATATCATCCAAATATGCCACAACAAACTGATCCAGGAGATCTCGTAGTACATCATTGATAAGATGCTGGAAAGTTGCAGGGGCATTACACAGCCCAAAAGGCATTACTAGATATTCGTAATGCCCGTACCTGGTTCTGAAAGCTGTTTTCCATTCATCATTTGGTCTTATGCGAACCAGATTATATGCCCCCCGAAGATCAAGCTTCGTCAATATTTTAGCTGAGCGAAGTCTCTCCAAAAGTTCAGGAATCAGAGGCAAGGGGTAGCGGTTTTTAACAGTGATGTTATTAATGTCCCTGTAATCAACGCATGGCCTAGGCTGCCATCTTTCTTTTCTACAAAGAAAATAGGAGCTCCTGCTGGAGAAGTAGATGGTCGAATAAAGCCTTTGGCAAGATTTTCTTGTAGGTATTCACGAAGAGCTTTCAATTCAGGCTCAGAAAGGGAATATATACGGCCAAATGGGATAGCAGCCCCAGGCAACAGCTCTATTGGGCAATCATAAGGCCTGTGGGGTGGAAGCTGATCAGCATTCTTCTTATCACAGACATCTGCAAAATCCCGATATTGTAGAGGAAGCTTAGTCAAGTTTGTAGCAACCATTTCATTAATTGTTGTGGCAACAGGTGTTACTTTAGAGGGTTGACAATTCATTAAGCAGTGTTCTGAAGGAAAGGACAAAGTTCTGATCTTCCAATCAATCTGTGGGTTATGCAGAGCAAGCCAAGGTACCCCCAAAATCACTGGAAACTGTGTTGAGGAAATTAGGTGGAAAGAGATAGCCTCATGGTGATTCACTTCCAGAGTCAATTTTAAGGGCACAGTCTCATGTGTAACCGGGCCTAACGTAAGTGGAGAACCGTCTACTGTCTCCATTAACATAGGTGAAGAATTAGGGATAGACTGAATTCTATTTCCTGCTGCAAATTTAATGTCCATAAAGTTTCCGCCTGCTCCAGAATCTATCATAGCTGTAGTTGAAATTTTACGATCACCACATTGCAACGTGATAGGCACCACAAAATGAGGATGTTGAGTCAACATACCCTCTTCACCATGAGCCAGAGAAAACAAGGGTTGTGTGACAGAATCCAGTTGATCTGAAATCTGGGATTGGTGTTGAATCTGTGCACCCTCAGCCACCATAGCTATTGTTCTTTTGGATTTGCTAGGGCAATTGATGGCATAGTGCCCTGCACTACCACAATACAGGCATAAATTGTGAGTGCGTCGCCACTGTTTTTCTTCGTTGGATAATGGTCCTCTTATTAGATTTACCTGCATAGCATCTGGCTCAGAGTCTGTAGGTGTTTGTGGGATCGGAGTAGAAGTTCTTGAATAGGAAATTGGAGTAGTACTTGGTCTAAAAGAGCCCTGTCTTTCCAATCTTCTTTCAGAAAGTCTCCGATCACTACGGATAGCCAAACGCACAAATGCATCAAAATCAGCAGGAAGATCAACACGAGCTAGCTCATCTTTTATAGCTTCTGAGAGACCTTTTCTGAAGTGGAACCTCTGGGCTGATTGGTTCCAGGTAGTATCAGCAACCCACTGTCTGAATTCAGCAGCATATTCAGCCACCGAGCGCCTCCCTTGATGCAAATGAAGGAGAGTGGCTTCTGCTGTAGCACATCGATTTGGGTCATCAAAAACTAGGCACATGGCCTCAAGAAAGTCATTTAGATTACCTAAGACTGGACTTTCCTGTTCCAGAAGAGGGGAGCCCCAAGCCAGGGCTTTGTGAGGAATTGACTCTGCTGGGTTTTGAACCCTGGTCCCCAGGCTGCTATACCTCTTCCCTACCACTGCGCCAGCTTACCTTTGTGAATTCCATTGAGACCTTATAAGCTTGACTCTGCTAGCAATAGTATCAGTACCTAAGTCTCTTCAGCTGTGTCTGGTCAGGTGTCTGGTCCTTGGCCTATATAAGGCACTTCCTGTCTATTGATCCTTGCCAGATTATTGTGTGGTTCCTGATCACTTCAATAAACCTTGTTCCTGTTTTCACCTACAAGTTTGCGGAATTGGATTATTGCTGACCTTGGCTACTGGTCTCCGCAACTTTGTGATTTCTATATCATTACAGAATAATCTGGCCCTTTCATGGAGACCGCCGGGACAGATTCTGCATTGGCCCAGCAGGTTGCTTTATTTGCAAGAACTGTGCAGACCCAGGCACAGACCATCCAAGTGCTGCAGGACCAGGTAGCTGAACTGCAAAATAAATTTCAGTCAATGCACAGTGAGTATACCAGCTACAGGGCACGTGATACTGCGGCTGCTTCTGTTACACCTGCACAAGAGGCCCGCTTGCCCCTGCCAGAAAAGTTTGGAGGAGATCGCAAAAAATTTAGGGGTTTCCTAAATCAATGCTGTTTGCACTTCATGATGTTACCTCACCAATTTCCATCTGAAAGAGAGAAGGTGGGATTTATTTTTTCCTTATTCAAAGATGAAGCCCTGGCTTGGGGCTCCCCTCTTCTGGAACAAGACAGTCCAGTCTTGAGTAATCTAAATGACTTTCTTGAGGCTATGTGCCTAGTTTTTGATGACCCCAATCGATGTGCTACAGCAGAAGCCACTCTCCTTCATTTGCATCAAGGGAGGCGCTCGGTCGCTGAATATGCTGCGGAATTCAGACAGTGGGTTGCTGATACTACCTGGAACCAATCAGCCCAGAGGTTCCACTTCAGAAAAGGTCTCTCAGAAGCTATAAAAGATGAGCTAGCTCGTGTTGATCTTCCTGCTGACTTTTGTGCGTTTGGCTATCCGTATTGATCGGAGACTTTCTGAAAGAAGATTGGAAAGACAGGTCTCTTTTAGACCAAGTACTACTCCAATTTCCTATTCAAGAACTTCTACTCCGATCCCACAAACACCTACAGACTCTGAGCCAGAGGCTATGCAGGTAAATCTAATAAGAGGACCATTATCCAACGAAGAAAAACAGTGGCGACGCACTCACAATTTATGCCTGTATTGTGGTAGTGCAGGGCACTATGCCATCAATTGCCCTAGCAAATCCAAAAGAACAATAGCTATGGTGGCTGAGGGTGCACAGATTCAACACCAATCCCAGATTTCGGATCAACTGGATTCTGTCACACAACCCTTGTTTTCTCTGGCTCATGGTGAAGAGGGTATGTTGACTCAACATCCTCATTTTGTGGTGCCTATCACATTGCAATGTGGTGATCGTAAAATTTCAACTACCGCTATGATAGATTCTGGAGCAGGCGGAAACTTTATGGACATTAAATTTGCAGCAGGAAATAGAATTCAGTCTATCCCTAATTCTTCACCTGTGTTAATGGAGACAGTTGATGGTTCTCCACTTACGTCAGGACCGGTTACAGATGAGACTGTGCCCTTAAAGTTGACTGTGGAAGTGAATCACCATGAGGCTATCTCTTTCCACCTAATTTCCTCAACACAGTTTCCAGTGATTTTGGGGGTACCTTGGCTTGCTCTGCATAACCCACAGATTGATTGGAAGATCAGAACTTTGTCCTTTCCTTCAGAACACTGCTTAATGAATTGTCAACCCTCTAAGGTAACACCTGTTGCCACAACAATTAATGAAATGGTTGCTACAAACTTGACTAAGCTTCCTCTACAATATCGGGATTTTGCAGATGTCTGTGATAAGAAGAATGCTGATCAGCTTCCACCACACAGGCCTTATGATTGTCCAATAGAGCTGTTGCCTGGGGCTGCTATCCCATTTGGCCGTATATATTCCCTTTCTGAGCCTGAATTGAAAGCTCTTCGTGAATACCTACAAGAAAATCTTGCCAAAGGCTTTATTCGACCATCTACTTCTCCAGCAGGAGCTCCTATTTTCTTTGTAGAAAAGAAAGATGGCAGCCTACGGCCATGCGTTGATTACAGGGACATTAATAACATCACTGTTAAAAAATGCTACCCCTTGCCTCTGATTCCTGAACTTTTGGAGAGACTTCGCTCAGCTAAAATATTTACGAAGCTTGATCTTCGGGGGGCATATAATCTGGTTCGCATAAGACCCAATGATGAATGGAAAACAGCTTTCAGAACCAGGTACGGGCATTACGAATATCTAGTAATGCCTTTTGGGCTGTGTAATGCCCCTGCAACTTTCCAGCATCTTATCAATGATGTACTACGAGATCTCCTGGATCAGTTTGTTGTGGCATATTTGGATGATATCCTAATATTCTCTGATAATCTTGAAAACCACAGAAAACAGGTCCGTATAGTTCTAGAGCGCCTTCGTACCCACCACCTATACATTAAACTAGAATAATGTGAGTTTGAACAAACAGAAATTCAATTCCTGGGGTATGTAATAACTCCCAAAGGTTTAAGTATGGACGCAAGTAAAATTAAAGCTGTGCTGGACTGGCCCATCCCCAAGAATGAAAAAGATGTTCAGAGATTTGTGGGGTTTGCCAATTTTTACAGGCGTTTCATTAAGAATTTCTCTGCCGTTATTACACCGATCACTGAACTCACACGTAAAGGGACTCCTTTTCAGTGGTCCGATAAGGCGGATACCGCATTTTCCCGATTAAAGACTCTGTTTACATCTGCCCCTGTCCTGGTACATCCTCAGCCGGAATTACCATTTATTGTGGAAGTTGATGCTTCTGATTCAGCTGTTGGTGCTATACTGTCTCAAAGGACTGGACCTAAGATGCTGTTACATCCGTGTGCCTTCTATTCCCGCCAGATGGTGCCAGCAGAAAGAAACTATGACATAGGGAATAAAGAACTATTGGCTATAAAAGCTGCCTTCACCGAATGGAGACATCTCTTGGAGGGAGCTACCCATCCAATTACTGTCCTCACAGATCACAAAAATCTGGAATGTATTCGATCAGCTAAGAGACTGTCAGCCAGACAAGCACGCTGGTCCCTATTCTTCTCAAGGTTTAATTTTTTGGTTACATACCGTCCTGGCTCCAAGAATGGTAAGGCGGATGCCTTGTCTAGAATAGCTGACCCCCTCCATACTACCGTAACCAAGACCACCATCTTGCCAGAGGATATATTTATAGGAGTTACATTTCCTTCTGATCTGATGTCTCACATTAAAAATGGCTACGCTGAAGACCCAGTTCTTAGTGATCCTCCTCGTGACCTCCATATGACGATGCTTAATGGGTTTTGGATTTTTCAACAACGTCTGTTCGCTCCGGAGTCAGTGCGACTGGACCTTTTACGTCTCTACCATGACTCAAAACCAGCAGGTCATCCAGGAATCAGAAAGACACAAGAGCTACTTGCCCGATCCTTTTGGTGGCCGAAGTATCATGAGGATGTTAAGAAGTATGTGTCCTCTTGTGATGTGTGTGCCAGACATAAGACTCCTCGCTCATCCCCTGTTGGCTTGCTTCAGCCTCTTCCGATTCCTCATCGTCCCTGGGGATCTATATCCATGGACTTTATTGTGGAACTACCTCCCTCTAAGGAACACACTACCATTCTTGTTGTTGTGGACAGGTTAACTAAGATGGGTCATTTCATACCAGCTCGTGGTCTCCCTTCAGCTAAACAGACGGCTGACCTGGTTATTCGGGAAATATTTCGCTTGCATGGAGTGCCTGATGAAGTAGTTTCTGACAGGGGAGTGCAGTTTACGTCTCGTTTTTGGAAACATTTTTGTTCTAATCTAGGTATTAATTTAAATCTGTCGTCAGCTTTTCATCCGCAAAGTAATGGACAGACTGAGCGAACCAACCAGACTTTGGAGCAATATTTGCGGTGCTATATTAGTTACCTGCAGGATGACTGGCTGGATTTTCTACCCACGGCGGAGTTTGCCTATAACAATGCCCAACACTGCTCCACTTCTTTGAGCCCATTTTTTGCCAACTATGGTTACCATCCGACCTTTCTAGTCAGTCTCCCAATTACTACTTCCATTCCTGCTGTCACTGACGGCTAACGGCCTTACTTGATTCCCAATCACTGTTGAAAGAGACTCTTTTGGAGGCTCAGGAATGTTACAAAAGAGCTGCTGATAGGCATAGAAAGGAGGCCCCAGTCTATCACGTTGGTGACAAGGTGTGGCTGTCAACAAGGAATCTCAAGCTTCGGATTCCTTCTCATAAATTGGGTAAAAGGTTCATGGGACCTTTTGAGATCATTGCTCAGATCAATGCTGTCACTTTCCGTTTACAACTCCCAAATTCCATGAAAATACATCCAGTGTTTCACGTTGCACTGCTTAAACCTTTTCATGAAAACACTTTCCCTGGCCGAGCCCTGCCTGCCCCACCTCCAGTCCCCGTGGATGGTGAGGATGAGTACGAAGTGGACAAAATTCTTGACTCCAGGATCTTCCGTGGCAAGCTTCAGTATCTGGTTCGCTGGAAAGGCTATGGTGAGGAGGAGAGTTCGTGGGAATCAGTGGACAATATTCACGCTCCTGATCTCCTTCGGTCTTTTCATGTGCAGTACCCTGCTAAACCAGGTAATAGGGCATCCAGAGGCTGCACCTATAGAGGCGGGGGTAATGTGAGGAATTGACTCTGCTGGGTTTTGAACCTTGGTCCCAGGCTGCTATACCTCTTCCCTACCACTGCGCCAGCTTACCTTTGTGAATTCCATTGAGACCTTATAAGCTTGACTCTGCTAGCAATAGTATCAGTACCTAAGTCTCTTCAGCTGTGTCTGGTCAGGTGTCTGGTCCTTGGCCTATATAAGGCACTTCCTGTCTATTGATCCTTGCCAGATTATTGTGTGGTTCCTGATCACTTCAATAAACCTTGTTCCTGTTTTCACCTACAAGTTTGCGGAATTGGATTATTGCTGACCTTGGCTACTGGTCTCCACAACTTTGTGATTTCTAAATCATTACAGGCTTCATCTTTGAATAGGGAAAAAATAAATCCCACCTTCTCTCTTTCAGATGGAAATTGGTGAGGTAACATCATGAAGTGCAAACGGCATTGATTTAGGAAACCCCTACATTTTTTGCAATCTCCTCCAAACTTTTCTGCTAGGGGCAAGCGGGCATCTTGTGCAGGTGTAACAGTAGCAGCCGCAACATCACGTGCCCTGTAGCTGGTATACTCACTGTGCATTGACTGAACTTTATTTTGCAGTTCAGCTACCTGGTCCTGCAGCACTTGAATGGTCTGTGCCTGGGTCTGCACAGTTCTTGCAGTAAAAGCAACCTGTTGGGCCTGCAGTATAGTTACCTGATCCTGCAGCACTTGAATGGTCTGTGCCTGGGTCTGCACAGTTCTTGCAGTAAAAGCAACCTGCTGGGCCAATGCAGAATCTGACCCGGCGGTCTCCATGAAAGGGCCAGATTATTCTGTAATGATATAGGAATCACAAGGTTGTGGAGACCAGCAGCATAGGTCAGTAATGATCCAATTCAGCAACTTGTAGGTGAAACAGGAAAAAGGTTTATTGAAGTGATCAGGAACCACACAATAATCTGGCAAGGATACAGAGACAGGAAGTGCCTTATATAGGCCAAGAACCAGACAGCTGACCAGACACAGCTAAAGAGAGTTGTCACTGATTGCATTGCTTTTAGAGTCAAGGTATCAGATCTAAGGCAAATCTGCAAGAGGCAGGCTGGTGAACCGGTAGGGAAGAGGTTTAGCAACATGCAAACCAGGGTTCGAATCCCAGCAGAGTCAATTCCTCACACCCCCGGTATAAGCAGAAAGTGCCTGAAATATTACCGAATTACCACAAGTCGGAAAGGATGCAGCACTTCCAAAATAAATTAAAAAGTATGCTTTACACAGCGTTTAAGGGTGATGTCACAGCACAACGGCAATCTAACAGCGGAAGAGGTGAACATAATCCTCCTCCTCCCACGACCACGCCGGCAAGGAGAGGACGCTTTCCAGACGTGTTGTTGATGGAGGACATGCAGAGCTTTTTAAGTCCTATGCATCGGCACAGCCCTTCGGGGTCCACCCTCAGAGAACGACTCGACCGTAACTACAGATATTGGGTGTGCGTGCTTGCCCTGTGGCCTGAGCTATCCCAATTTGCCATAGAACTTCTGTCCTGCCCCGCTTCAAGTGTCCTGTCAAAAAGGACCTTCAGTGCAGCAGGAGGTTTTGTCACTGATAAGAGAAGTCGCCTAGGTCAAAAAAGTTTAGATTACCTCACCTTTATTAAGATGAATGAGGGATGGATCCCGAAGGGACTGACAGTGGGCGATACATTCAATTAAAAAAGGCCTGATAGATGAGCTGCCTTGAGCTAATAATGGTCCACACTCTGCTGTATTTTATCCCTGAATGCCGGATGACTTGCGTGACTTATCCGCCACCAACTAGGGTTCAAGACGCAATGTTTTAGGACACTTTCTGCCTGGCAAACTAACATAAATTTTTCTGGTCGCTGCAACAATACCTAATATCTGCAGGAAACACCAAAGTCCTATTAGCTATCATCCCTCCAGCAGTATTAGCTTATTATTTACAATATCTAACCTGGGCAATCACCCTTGGGTTACCCTAGGGCAGGCTTCAGTAAGCGACCTCTCCTTTCCTGGGATGATTTTGCCGCCGGTTGCTTCTGAAGGGTCTTCAGGGCTCCCCCACTCCGGTCCTTCCCCCAGTGTCGCTTCAACCAATAACAAATGTTTTATATTTGTAAAGCGACCCAATGATCCCCCTTGATAGAGGTTTATCTTTACAAATTTTGGAGAACCAATTTAAGACCGGTGTCCCCTGTTTCTGGGTCATGGAGTGTGTGAAATGCCTCAGCCTACAGTAATTGTAATGTTCTGACAGCGGTAGCTCATGCTTGTCCCTCAGTTCCTCGTAGGTGAGCATCTGGCCCTTTACTAACCAGTCTCCCCGTCTATCTAGTTTCCTTGACCACCACCAGTGTTGTGATGTTGTGCTCATGTGTTTCGGGGCCTGAGGGTGATCAAGAATTGGGGTCATTTGGGTGGATCCAGGGAACAAACCTGTGTGTTTCTTGGCCCATTTCCAGTATGATAGTGAGTGTCTGATTAGGGGGTTTGGCGAGTTTTTAAGGCTCTAAGGCAATTCTGATAGCCAAGCCACCTTGTCCCAGGTTAAGGGCCTTAAAGTGTGGTTCTCTAAATACACACAGGCTGGTTGATGACATATAGAATGTGCTATTGGGAGGAAAGATAGGTGACGTAACAGGTATTAAACTGATAGGAATGAATAGTACAACCTAATACACCACTCCTATCTGGTGGCACCTTAGATTGCACGCGCAGTGCCCCAAATTTGAAGTGGGAGGACCGACCAAGCATCTTTTTCCATCTCCCTGTTCCAAAAATCCATGCCATATACATGTCCCCTGATAGGTGACTTAACAGGTATTAAACTGATAGGAATGAATAGTACAACTTAATACACCACTCCTATCTGGTGGCACATTACATTGCACGTGCAGTGCCCCAAATTCGAAGTAGGAGGTCCGACCAAGCATCTTTTTCCATCTCCCTGTTCCAAAAATCCATGCCATATACACGTCCCCTAATAGTGGATGTAACAGGGATTAAACCAATAGGAATAGTACTACTTAACAGTACACACCTTATAATAAAGCAGACAGAGGCAACGCAGAGAGAGGAGTCTGAAGAAGAGGAGTCAGAGGAGGAAGGTGGCTTTGAGGAGGTGGAAGACCAAACACAGCACGCGTCCCAGGGGCTTGTTGTCACCTTTTGGGGACCCTTGGTAGCTGGGTGGAGGAAGAGACCTTCAATGACATCAGTGAGGACAAGGAACGGGACATGGCTAGCTTGGTATCCAACCTTGTGCAAATGGGGAGTTTGCGGTTGTGCAAAGGGACTGTTTGCTGTTGTTTGCGTTGCATTAAACGGGGAGATTGGTCTGTTACTGTTAAGCGGGTGTAACCCTTACACTACTTGATCGATACAACATCATACCTGATGTTTTAAAGCATGTTATTCCAAACAATTTAGGAATGTTAGGTGATTTATGCCCTTTATGGCTTAAAACCAGACTCTGCATCAACTATGTAATTTGCCGGGGGAGTCTTGCCATGGATACCCCTCCGGCATGCCACAGTCCAGGTGTTAGTCCCTTTGAAAAAACTTTCCCATCACTATTGTGGCCAGAAAGAGTCCCTGTGGGTTTTGAAATTCGCCTGCCCATTGAAGTCTATGGCGGTTCGCCGATGTTCGTCCGTTCGCGAACATTTGATGAAATTCGCGTCCGCGGTTCGCAAACCGAAAATTTGATGTTCACGACATCACTAGGCTACACTACTATCACTAAATAATTGGTTTAATAACGCATGAAGATTGGAGAACCTTGGAGTACATCCAAGGGTACTAAGGGATCTGGGTTCTGTAATAGCCAAACCATTATATCTAATATTTCAAGACCCACTCACCACAGGGTCGCTACCAGATGACTGGCGAAAAGCAGAGGTGATACCTATATTTAAGAAGGGAGCAAGAGCAAATCCAGGGAATTATAGACCAGTGAGCCTCACATCTGTAGTGGGAAAGCTTTTAGATGGGTTAATAAGGGATAATATACAAGAATATGTCTATTTGAACAAGATCAGCAGTCAACACGGATTTATGAAGGATAGGTCATGTCAGACCAATCTAATTAGTTTCTATGAGGAGGTTAGTAGGAACTTGGATCAGGGCAACTCAGTGGATGTAGTCTTTTTGGATTTTGCAAAGTCTTTTGATACAGTGCCACATGGGAGACTTTTGAGCAAACTAAGGAATTGCAGTAAATATCTGCTCATGGATGGAGAGCTGGCTAAAAGACAGGAAGCAAAGGGTTGTTGTAAATGTAACATACTCCGATTGGACTAATGTGGTAAGTGGGGTTCCTCAAGGTTCAGTATTAGGTCCTCTCCTTTTTAACATATTTATTAATGACGTAGAAGTAGGACTCTAAAGTAGTGTCTCTATTTTGGCTGATGACACTAAGTTGTGCAGGGTAATTAAATCAGATAATGATGTACTTTCCCTACAAAGGGATTTGCATAAATTAGAGAAATGGGCGGCTAAATGGCAGATGAGATTTAATACAAATAAATGTAAGGTTATGCATTTGGGAAGGAAAAATAGCCATGCAATTCATAATCTTAATGGAGCAAATCTAGGGGTATCTAATATTAAAAGGGATTTGGGAGTACTTGTGGACAACCACCTAGGTAGCAGTGCTCAATGCCAAGCAGCAGCTGCAAAGGCAATTAAAATATTAGCATATAATTCTACCACAATACAAATCTCTAGTACGCCCTCATTTGGAATATGGAGTACAATTTTGGGCACCACTTCATAAAAAATTTTAGAGCTGGAAAAAGTACAGAGAAGGGCAACACAACTAATAAGGGGAATGGAGGGGCTAAGTTATGAAGAAAGACTAACCAAATTAAACTTATTTTCGCTAGAAAAAAGGCGTATACGAGGGGATATGATTACCTTATTTAAGTACATCCAGGGTCAATATAAGGCTTTGTCAAGTGAACTTTTTGTAGCAAGAAATTTTCAACTGACAAGAGGACACTCCTTAAGCTTAGAGGAAAATACATTTCACCTTAAAGAAAGAAAAGGGGTCTTCACAGTTAGGGTGGTTAAACTGTGGAATTCTCTACCAAAGGAGATGATGACAGCGAATTAGATAACTTTAAAAAGGGGTTATATACAGTGGATATAAAAAGTCTACACATCTCTGTTAAAATGTCAGGTTTCTGTGCTGTAAAAAAAATGAGACAAAGATAAATCATTTCAGAACTTTTTCCACCTTTAATGTGACCTATAAACTGTACAACTCAATTGAAAAACAAACTGAAATCTTTTAGGTGGAGGAAAGAAAAATATAAAAATAAAATAATATGGTTGCATAAGTCTGCACACCCTCTTATAACTGGGGATGTAGCTGTGTTCAGAATTAAGCAATCACATTCCAAATTGTGTTAAATAGGAGTCAGCATACACCTGCTATCATTTAAAGTGCCTCTGATTAACCCCAAATAAAGTTCAGCTGCTCTAGTTGGTCTTTCCTGAAATTTTCTTAGTCGCATCCCACAGCAAAAGCCATGGTCCACAGACAGCTTCCAAATCATCAGAGGAATCTCATTGTTAAAAGGTATCAGTCAAGAGAAGGATACAAAAGAATTTCCAAGGCATTAGATATACCATGGAACACAGTGAAGACAGTCATCATCAAGTGGAGAAAATATGGCACAACAGTGACATTACCAAGAACTGGAGCTCCCTCCAAAATTGATGAAAAGACGAGAAGAAAACTGGTCTGGGAGGCTACCAAGAGGCCTACAGCAACATTAAAGGAGCTTCAGGAATATCTGGCAAGTACTGGCTGTGTGGTACATGTGACAACAATCTCCTGTATTCTTCATATGTCTGGGCTATAGGGTAGAGTGGCAAGTCGAAAGCCTTTTCTTATGAAGAAAAACATCCAAGGCAGGCTACATTTTGCAAATACACATCTGAAGTCTCCTAAAAGCACATGGGAAAAGGTGGTATGGTCTGATGAAACCAAGGTTGAACTTTTTGGCCATAATTCCAAAAGATATGTTTGGAGCAAAAACAACACTGCACATAACCAAAAGAACACTATACCCACAGTGTAGCATGGTGGTGGCAGCATCATGCTTTGGGGCTGTTTTTCTTCAGCTGGAACTGGGGCCTTAGTTAAGATAGAGGGAATTATGAACAGTTCCAAATACCAGTCAATATTGGCACAAAACTTTCAGGCTTCTGCTAGAAAGCTGAACATGAAGAGGACCCAAAGCATACATCCAAATCAACAAAGGAATGGCTTCACCAGAAGAAGATTCAAGTTTTGGAATGGCCCAGCCAGAGCCTAGACCTATATCCGATTGAAAATCTGTGGGGTGATCTGAAGAGGGCTGTGCACAGGAGATGCCCTCGCAATCTGACCGATTTGGAGTGTTTTTGCAAAGAAGAGTGGCCAAAATGTGCCATGCTGATAGACTCATACCCAAAAAGACTGAGTGCTGTAATAAAATCAAAAGGTGCTTCAACAAAGTATTAGTTTAAGGGTGTGCATACTTATGCAACCATGTTATTTTATTTTTATATTTTTTCTTCCCTCTACCTAAAAGATTTCAGTTTGTTTTTCAATTGAGTTGTACAGTTTATAGGTCACATTAATGGTGGAAAAAGTTCTGAAATGATTTATCTTTGTCTCATTTTTTACAGCACAGAAACCTGACATCTTAACAGGGGTGTGTAGACTTTTTATATCCACTGTATATTTTTAAATAAAGAGGGCATTCAAGGTTATCCTAGATAACTAGCGAAGGAATATTGATTCAGGGAGAAATTTGATCGCCAGACTCTGGTCAGGAAGGAGGTTTGCTTTTTTTCCCCCTTATGAGACAATTGGCAAAGTTTCAATAAGGTTTTTTTTTCTATTTGCCTTTCTCTGGATCAATTAACAATTAATAACAAATAGTCCACATATTAAAAAGATCAAAAGAGATCTAAAAAGGTTGAACTTGATGGACTAACAGTCCTTATTCAACCTCAAATACTATACTATGCAAGTGGGCTGGCAAGACAGGTTCAGTTGATGCTGACAAAATACACTTCATCTAAATTATTTTAAATATGTTTATAGCAAAGAAACCACAATATCAGTTTGCAAAAACACCATCTAATTACTATGTGTATTTTTTAGAGGGACCCGGGGTAGTTTAAAATGGATTGGCAGAGAGGTCTGCAGGAGAGCAGCTAAGAAGGGATATGGGGATTCACTGGACCATGTGGAAGAGGATACAGGTGTCTACACCTCTCTAATACCTAATGCTTTAAGCTGGTTAAGGCTCTCTGTGCAGGACACATTCACCTTGTACTGCAGGAGCCGGGTGGGGAGGTTTGAGGAGAGAGCGAAAGCCAAGAGAAAGTAACTTCTGGGATAAACCAAGGGGAAAAGCTACGGGATAGAGAACGAAAGAAAAGACTCTCCTCAGAGAGACTGCTGAATTGTGTAGGGTGGAGAGAGTACAGGTGCAGACAGTGACACAAACATGGCATTCCTACTCAAGACAATGATGGGAAACTCTATGAAGAACCTTGGGAATAACCTGGCAGGAGGAGAGAGTGAGCAAAAAGACAATGGCGATGGGAAAGAGACCGCTGAGTCCAAAGGCATGACAAGAGAGGAGTTTGAGGAGTACCAGAGACAGCTGGTGGAGGAGAAGTGAGTGCTGATCATTGGAAATATGATACACACACCACATGTGAATAGGATATACATACATGTGTGTAAATTAGTTATAGATACACACATGTAAATATGATATAGATACACACATGCACATATGGTATATATATATATATATATATATATATATATATATATCCTCATGTAAATATTAAATACATACACATATATAAATATGATATACAAACATATAAATATAATATACATGGCCACACAATATTATAATACACACACCACATGTGAATATGAAATACATACACGTGTGTGAAAATGGTATAGATACACACATGTAAATATAATATAGATACACACATGCACATATGGTGTATATATATATATATATATATATCCTCATATAAATATTAAATACATACACAAATATAAATATGATATACAAACATATAAATATAATATACATGGCCACACAATATTATAATACACACACCACATGTGAATATGAAATACATACACGTGTGTAAAAAAGGTATAGATACACACATGTAAATATAATATAGATACACACATGGACATATGGTGTATATACCATATATATATATATATATATATATATATATATATATATATATATCCTCATGTAAATATTAAAGTCATACAAACATGTAAATATGATATACATACATGTATAATTATATATAATTATACACATGTAAATATTATATATTGTAAATATGATATATACACACTTGTAATTATTATTGTAAGTATGCTACATATGCACAACCATGATTAATTGAATTAGTGTTGATGTTACAGTTCATTAATGTGTGTTAATGTTACAGTTGACGGTAGGTGATTATGGAGCATGTTTGGAGTGATGATGTGCTTGTGAGTTTAGTTATTTCCCTTTTATAGCTTTATTTTAATATCCTATCACTACCATATTCACACAGTGATGTTGTGCTGACCTCACAGTGCTTTTAGTAATGTCACTAAACTATGTAATAATGTTCCCATGATGTGTGTGCACACAGGATAGAGCGGGATCATGCCTTTGCACACAAGAAAGCAGAGAGGGCAACAGTCAGGATGCACATGAGGGACAAGTACAGATTGCCGCAGGTATGCAGTTACAAATGGTTTATATACCTCTGTTTAAAAATAAAATGTGTGCAAATAACTTTGTGCAAGTTTATGAATATGTGCACTTGTTTTGTGGTAGTAGATGGTGGCTCATAAATTCAACGAAGACAAAAGTACAGAAAATAGATAAATGTGCATTATATCACATATCTGACAGTTCTTGAAGAGATCACTTGAATTTCCCATTCTGTTATCTTCTTCTATTTCTTGCTGTCTTCTGGAATTCTGCATTCAGTTGGATGAATCTTTTCCTTTCTCCACTACCTTTCACCTTCCTTCTGGGCTACTTTCAAATAGCCAGTTTGCGTTCTTAGTTTTCTTGCTTTTGGGGATTTTCTTTGTTACAGTTTCCTGGACAATGTCACAAACATCTGTCCCAAGTTACCTTCCGACCTGAGGGGTGCACCTTCCGGTGCCATATTGTTATTTCTATGGTTGTGCTTATCCATATAGGATTGTCTTGGCAAAGATACTGGAGTGGGTTTCCAGTCCCTTCTCCAATGGAGTGTGATTTGTCTCTTCTTGAGTGTCTTTACATTTTATATATATATATATATATATATATATATATATATATATATATATATATATATATTCTGCAAAAATTAAATGATGTTCTCTGAATTCACCAAACAATCTCCTAGTGCATCAAAGTAGTAGAAATGGTAAGTAATTTCTGTAGAACTCCATAATTGTAGTGATGCAGTGCTATTTTACACCCAGAGCATGGGTGCTGGAAAAAAAAATTCAGGTAGAAGTGAAAGCAAAAACACTCACAACACTTGGTGTAGTGAACTTACCCCTCCCCTCTCTACCACACTGACTCCCACTCTCACACATCTCTTCAAGACACAACTAAGATTCTAATACACTCTCTCATCACTTCTCGCCTTGACTGCTGCAACTCGATTCTTGCTGGCCTACCCCCCACCCGACTATCCACTCTTCAGTCCATAATGAATGCCTCCGTTAGACTCATATTCCGTACACAAAGCTCAGTGTCTGCAGCACCTGTAACCTCCAGAATAACATTTAAAATCATGACCCTAACATATAAATCCCTCAGTGCACCCCTTATATCTCTGCCCTCATCTCCCCACCTGCCCTCTTCGCTCTGCTAATGACCTTCTTCTTTCCACCACTCTTGTCACCTTCTCTCATTCCCGCATTCAGGACTTTTCTTGTGCTGCCCCTATTCTCTAGAACTCCTTTCCTTCCTCCACCAGACTATCTACATGCCTCAAAACCTCACTAAAAAGACATCTGTTTAAAGAAGCTTATCACCTTCCACCCTAACATGCACATCATTTCTCTCACCCTCTCGTACCTCACCCAAAACCTTTAGATTGTAAGTTTGCGAGATTTCAGTCTTGTAAGGTGCTTTGGGGTAAGCACTGGATTCAAAACTCAAAGACAGGGCTCTGTATTATTTTCAATGTGTTAATATTGCTATTGTTTTGTTGCCTTGAACTTAACCCTTATATAGTGCTATGGAATATGTTGGTGCGTTACAAATAAACGATAATAATAATTATAGTGTGTAATGTGGTCCAAACAGATTGGCTCACATACCCTGTAAGTCTCAGTATCATGTCCTGTGAATTCAATCTCTCTTTTTATCCTTTTTGGTATTTAATACTGGAAAACAGGTTTTCTGTCTTATTTTTGTTATTTATTATTATCGTTTATTTATAACGCGCCAATATATTACGTAGCGCTGTACATAAGATACGTTCAAGACAAAGATACATACAAATTAACAAATAGCAAGGCAAGGAGGGCCCTGTCTTTGAGTCTCAAATCCATAGTGCTTTCCCTAAAGCAGCTTGTGGGATTGAAACTCGCAGACTTACAACCTAAAGGATTGTTATGTGTATATGTGTAAATGTACTTATATTATGAGTGTTTATGTATCTAAAATATATGTAGAAATGTGTTTTCATATTGTTATTTATCTACAGAGTGAAAAGGATGATGCTCAACTTCAAATGGTGGGGGGTGATGTGGATTTACCTGAAGACCTGGCTAAGATGGTTCAAGAGGATGAGGAGGAGGAGGAAGAGCAAAACTCCCTCCTATCAATGCTGCCTGAACTGGACATTGATGCCCTGAAGACACGAGCACAGGGGACAATCACAGAGGTCAAGAGAGTGGCTGAGGAAAAGTGTGAGATTATGTGATAAGTTGTCATCCATAGTATGGACTCCCAGGAGCTTCAATAACATGCATATACATCAGTGGCTGAGAACACCACTGAGTTCAAACACTTGCAAAAATCTATTCAAGAAACTCTCTTATTATAGTAGAGAGAGAGGTTTCACTGACTGTATGTACTAAACTGGAATAACATGTCTTTGAGTGCCCATCATGTGGTATTTGTCATGTGCTAAAGATGTAGGGTTACTAGTGTCCATCCTATCCAAGGGCCTCATTCATTTGAGCCCTCGGAAGATGCGGGCGTCCGCAAGGGAGCCCGTAAGTTATTTTGCTATTTAATTGGCATCTTTTTGCAGGCTTTTACCGGGTTACAGGCTCCGGCCTCTCATTGCAAGTTACAGCCCGTCCAAGCCTTTGATTTTTCACGGCCGCAATAGTTACGATTGCAAAAATTGAAAATCGCTATTCAACTGCACTAATTCCCCAAGCCCGCAAATGTTTTGACACCCGTAAACGGCAAAAGTAGAACAACAACAAAATCAATACTGCAGTGTAAATAACCAGGAAAGCGATGATAGACATTAGAATTAATTGCACAACAGTCTCAAGCTCGCCAATCGGCAGGAAATAAATAATTTATTTTTATGTTTCAATTCAGGGTTAAATCAATCTTGGGTATCAATGAGTTAATACATATCAGGCCACCCATATGGACTAGAACAGTATTGGCATTAATTTTCATAATTCTGTATTTTGCGGGTTTGCGAGTCTGACCCCGGAACCTTTGACACGTAACCTCCATGTTTTACTGCTGTAATGATGACTAATTTTCCATTGGCTGTTTCTAAATCGGCAGTTACAGCCTTGCTTTATTGATCATGTTCCTGCACTGAAATGCTACGTACGATTGCATGGTTTACGGTCTCTGCTTTCGGCCTGTAACTTGCGGCCTTGTTCAATTGAATAGCACCGTAACTTGAGCGCGATGGGGCCCCGCAGACATGCGGCCTACATCCCGCGAGTTGCGGCCATGCAACTGAATGAGGCTACAAATGTTTGAGGTGTGTCCTGCATCCAGCAATACTCAGTCTCTGATCTAGTGAAATCTGTCAGGTGTAGTAATGTAAAGTCACCACATGAGGGATCTGCATCTCAAGGATATATACTGACCTTACAAGACCGTACCACATCAAACAGTACAAGTAAATGTAGAGGCTGTGTGACAGATGAAATAAAACAGAAAATGATGTTTTACCTTTGGCCAGCTATTTGTACTAATTGTTCATATGTGTATACAGTAAATAAAAGTGTAGGGTGGGATGAGAGGACTGCTGTTCCCTTGGGTTCACTATCAATTTATATACAAAATAATGTTTATTGACAATTAGCAAAATAACAACAGTGTATAGGAACTAGTAAAAACAATCCATATTCAAATAGGTCACAATATAAAATCAGTGATAAATATACAAAAAAAATTCAAACTTAGATAACATCAAATAACTTTTTCACAGAATATATTTGGCTTTAGCATTCAGTAATATGGCATATTCATAAAATGAACTAATAATATATTCTAAAAAAAAACAGCAAATAGCAAAATCAGGTATAAAAACCTGCATAAAAAAAGAATATAAAATATAAAGTAGTAATATAAAACTTATAGTGTCAAAAGACAATAGTATATAATACGACAAACTACACACATTTGTATATAGATATTAGATTATAATAATAATGGATTTTGTAACAGAATTCTATAAACTAATTTATCAAATCAATCAATCTGTTAAAATGGGTAAAATGGGCACAAGAATAAATATTATGGATTGGCAACAATTGGCAATATCTGGATTTATGATTTCCCTTTTAAGTTTGTGGCCATTCTATAAAATGCAAGAGAAAGATTGTATACTATACTTTTCCAATCCTATTACAAAGATAGAAATAAAATCAATTATGCTTTACTGATTATGAGGTTAGAATTCAGACTCTTTTTCGAATAGGACTCCTTCTTAAGTTTGGTTAGAAGTAATACTTTTATTCTTATTTTTAGGAAATGATTAAATAAAAATAGATATAATATATAGCCAAAGAGAAGAAAAATAAAGTTTTTCCATAGAGAAAGATATAGAGATCAATCCCTTTAGAGTACTTTGTCCTAACAGAAATACCATTAATCTTCTCCACACTCCCTTATTTGAATCACATGGTTTATTTTAACCAAAAGTAATAAAGTAATGTGTCCATTAGAGTGCATACTTGCTC
Source organism: Discoglossus pictus (assembly GCA_027410445.1). Classification (NCBI taxonomy): domain Eukaryota; kingdom Metazoa; phylum Chordata; class Amphibia; order Anura; family Alytidae; genus Discoglossus; species Discoglossus pictus. Next base: position 251,012,679 of record CM050163.1, read on the forward strand.
CATGGTTTAAGAATAAATAAAATAAAATAATATGCTAAATATTCATTTGACCTTTAAGCTATAAATCTAGTCAATTCAATTCAATATCAACCAATTATTTTTATGTTGGTATCTACAATATTATTTATTTATCTGCAGCTTGAAATAATTTATAATAAACTCAGAAATATATGTGTATAATACAACATAATTAGCCATTCATATAAAGAATGGACAAATAGCATGAATGAATGTATATATATATATATATATATATATATATATATATATATTTACAGTGGCATATAAAATAATAAACAAATAATAACTACACTAGAAGGTGTATACAGTCTTTTGTTTTTACAAAACTTCTGACACCACTGAGTAGATACATTCTGGAAGGGGACACACTATGTTTTGGGTGTGAGATATACAGACATACTGTACCTTATACAAGTATTGAAAAGATTAAATAAACAATGGTCATTGAATTACAACTGGTAGAGATAAACAAAGTAAAATAATTTAGGCATACCTGGGATAAACATAAAGCCACCTTAAGTATTATTTAAACAAAGTATTATTTAAATACATTGACCTTTTTCATTCATATTGTTTTCATTCATATTCAATGTTTCTATGTATATATGTTAATGAGGTGACATCATAAGTGACTGCAGAATATTGGAGTAATTTGTATATATCTCTATGATATTCACATGTATACATAATTTCCTTTCTTATTACATATATTTGGTATGTAGATTATAATTTAAGTGATACACTTGAACATTTAAATTATATATATACTAGCGACTTGCCCGTCAAAAAATGACGGCAATGTGATGTATATGTTTGTCAAGTTGTTTAGTTATTAACATATATTTTTGACACTTGTAAGTATTTTAATATGAACGTGTATTTTTGTAAAATGTTGATGTAATGGTTTTTTAAAATGTAATTAGTATCTGAAGAATTGTCAACTTTAATATACATTGAATGAATAGGAAAGCAAAAAGTAAAAAGCCTTCTTTAAACGTCGCAAATTTTAACATGAAGTTTAAAATATATGTAAGCAATAACCTTCAAAGTATATATTTTTAAATTTGAACTTTATTTTTTATGTAAGTTTAGAAGTTGACAAAACATTGTTATAATTTTGAACATTATAAACAGGAACATAGTGAATACATTTTGTAACCTAATTTTTTATTAAAAGTATTAACATTTGAATGTAAAAACAATTGACATTTAAATTAATCAGTATTAAAATTCAGTTTCTATCACAATAATTGTTAACTTGAATATACATTGAATGTAGAGGAAGGCATACAGTAAAACTCTTCTTAAAACGTACGTAATTAAAGTAATTTATTACTGAGCACATAAACTGGCGATAAACATTAATGTAGGTAGTAATCTTAAGATAACAGACAATATTTACATTGTGACTTAAAAGGTGCTTGACCTCTTAACATCCACTTTGTAATCTGTTGAATGAAATAACTTGAAAATATATTTTTTAAACTTGTAACATTAGAAACATTAACATAGTCACTTAACATTTTAACATAATTTTGACTAACAATGCAAGGCAAGTATTTTGTGAGGCGAATCATTCATAAACATGACTTCCATTAATTATGACTGAATTAAACAACCAATTGTTATGTATTTTGCAATGCTTTTAAAAAATCTTGGCATCTTTAATTTGTATCCTTCAAAGTTATAGTACTTCATAGTAGACAATGTTTTTTGTAAAAATACGTCCATCTTCTAATAAATCACCTTGACTTTCATTGTTTTCAATGTAAACTTTAATAGCCTGTGGATTTTTGCACCGTGACAACGCAACGTACAATTGACCATGTGCAAAAACTGGTTCTTCCAAGAAAATACCCACAGATTTGAAAGTTTGACCTTGTGATTTATTAATGGTCATGGCAAATGCCATAATAATGGGAAATTGTCTTCTTTGAAGTATAAAAGGGAGACTACTTTCACTTGGTGCTAAATCTATTCTTGGTATGAAAACTCTCTCTCCTTTATGGGTCCCAGTTAAAATTTCAGCATCTATAAAATGGTCCTTTAATTGTTGAACAATTAATCTTGTGCCATTGCATAGGCCTTTTTTGGGGTTCATATTTCGCAGTAACATGATAATTGCACCTTTCTTTAGCTGCAAAATATGTGGTGGCATTCCAGAAGGAGTTAAAGAGTTTATGAATTCAGTCGAAAAGTTAGCCTGACTTTCATTGTCATCAGCAAGTACAGAATCAGCACTGTGATAATTTCTTTGTGGTGCATTAATTTTTTTTAAGATTTCATTATTGAGGATTAATGCATCTTTATTTTTACACGTCAGTATGACTTGGTTGGCAAGCTCGGAATATTCTTCGTTATTTATGCTCCCTTCAAATATAGCCAATATAATATCTTGTTGACAAATCATATGAGGTGGGATCTCTACAGTGTCGTCAGGTAAATGTAGTATTTTTTCTGTTCTGCCTTCTCCAATTTTAATAAGCCAATCATTGAAATCAGTTTGGCCTTCTGATCTCATATTTTGTTGCAGTTGAAGATGGGTAAAATGTTTCCATACTGTACTTGACTTTATACATGTTTCGATAATGTCAGTTCGATTTCCATGTACAACGACAGGTAATGTTTGTCTAAAATCGCCACCCAACAACATTACCTTTCCACCAAATGGAAAAATATTCTCCATGACTTCACGAAGCAAACGGTCAATACATTGGAGGGCATAGCATGACATCATTGTGGCCTCATCTATTATAATTAATTTACATTTCTTCAATTTCTTTGCTTGTAAGGATGTCATGCGAATATCTGACACAGAATTTTCTAAAATAGGCACTGGCAGTTTAAATCCACTATGAACAGTTCTTCCACCTTCTAATAAAAGTGCAGCAATTCTAGTAGTGGCAAACGCCATTGCTATTTTTCCTTGTGCTCGTACTGAACTCATTAATAAATTGTACAAATATGTTTTTCCTGATCCGCCAGGTCCATCAAGATAGAAATAACGCTCTGTCACCATGTCATCATCTATAGCATTTTTAATGGCATGAAATGCTTGCAATTGTAGTGTATTTAAAGTTGCAAGTCTTTCTTCTGTTCTTTCTGCTTGTAGTTGAATGTCATAGTCTTCAAAGTTAATGTCATCTATAAGACCTGGATCAGGCAAATTAAAACTTGCACAACTTAATCCATGAGTTAAAAAGACTTCTTGGATTTCCATTAACGCTTTTAAGTGTGCAATGGGTTCATTGTATCGTCTCATAAAGTCTTCAGCCATATTACTTTTAAAAGTCTCCCACAAAGCTAATGCATTTGGAGCATTTGAGAAGATACAAATAAAAGCAAATTGTTCTCTCATCTGTCGTGGCATTTGACATTGTGCTGCTTCTTCTAAACATCTTTCCCACTCTGTATCATCAGCGAGTAAGTTTCTATGTCTTGCAGCTAAATGGAAGGATTCATATACAATGTCATTAACAGTTCTTAAGTGTTCAAAACTTTGTGCTCCAGGAACATTTAAAAGTAATATCCGAAAGCAGAAACGTTCAACATCTCTTGGACTGACTGTGTAAATTCTTGGAATAATTTTATTGCCTCTGGTTTTTCTTGGTCTCCATAATCCATTCACGAAAACATAGTGATATGGAATTTCAATATATAAGTATTGTGTTGCTTCAGCATCAGTGGAATTTAATGCAAACCATGCAGTTAGTGTAGTGTGACGATCTTCACTTTGGGCCAATGCATTCATTTAATTTCCAGCATGGAAATAGACTAAATGTCGTTGTGGCAAATGTACTGCTAACCTATATACTGCATGTGATCTATCATGCATTTCAAATTTTAAAAGCCGCCACATAGCTTCTGGCGCACTGACATAGCGAGCATCTACATGAGATGCAAGTTCATCATGTACTAACTCACTACTTTCAGGGTTGTCTGCACTTTTGACGACTACAGTAGCTGCATCGTAACCTTTGTAAATATATTTGTAGACATATTTAATGGATTTGATGGAAGTGCAGGCTTCTACGTTGATGTGGGCGTTGTACTTCATGAGTAAATGTGGATTGTAGGGTACTACATATCTATTGTCCACTTTTTTTCCACGAATAATGGCACTATCTCCTTCTCTTCTTTTATAAAGTGGATATCCATCACAATTGGCATAGGTTTTGTCTCTATAATCTTTTGGAAATTCTTTGGAACATTTATTATTTTCCATACATGGTGATTGTGGATTAAGGTCACCACAGGGTCCATGAATCATGCGAGGAGTAACAATCTCAGATAGTCTACCATATAGTTCTGGATCTGGTAGTTCAGCAACAATGACTGCATCCACTTTGTCCGATGTATCTAATTTATCTTTTTCTTGAAGTATTATTAGAAGATGTGCATGTGGAAGGCCTCTTTTTTGAAATTCAATGGTATATACATAAGCAAGACATTTGCCAAATAACTGATTTATAGTGAAGTCACGTATTAATTCATTTAATTTAATCTTAAAAACTCTGGCTACTAAATCTGGTCGATCTGAAGCAGTTTGTCCGAGAAGTAGATTTAGTGTAATTTCTGGCCATTGTGGATTACATGTAAATGTCACAAATAAATCGGGTTTGCCAAATTTAGTGACAATAGCCATAGCATCATTGTATCTTTCTCTCATATTCCGAGGAGATCCTTGAAAGGAAGATGGTAAAATGATGGCTTTGCCAGCTGTCATGTGTCTGCTTGTAGCCACGACAGCAACATAGTCCATTAATCCAGAATATTGTTCTACACGGAGTTTATCTTGTTGATATTTGATAAAGTTTAAATTATTTGCCTCAACTTGCAAATATGAATCAATAATCCATTGTTGTGTTAGTTTCCCACCACATAAAATTGGATTAAATACATTGCGAATGGCAATTTGAGCTACTTTAAATTCAAGCATAGAAACATTATTTCGGATTCTGGCTTTAGCATTTGGGTAACTGGGAAGAGTTAATTTTGGTTGCCAACCTGCTTCTCCGTGTGGGAAAAAGATGGGATATGTCATTGGATCTAAATTTGGACTTAAGATACTCATATTAATAAACGGTTGGTCCTCATTTCTAGGATATATTCGAATGTCTCTTTGAAATGGTGGTTCTCCTTCATCATTCTGAAACACCATTGCAACCTCATTTGATGTTGGCAAGTTATAACGACGTTTATCAGTATGTCTGTCTCTTTTAAGCACCATATTAACCTTCGGCATTGGTAATTGATGTGTTTGTGCATGAAGTAGTTGTTCATTTTCTACTTCTGCCAATTTTTTATAAGCTTTACTGTAGGGATTGTTGTCCATAATGTTATTTAGCTCTATGAAAACACTGGGTAAGCATTTTTTATTTTCTTCCATCTGCATACGTTGGTCAACAGCTTCCATTGTATCTAGGACATATAGTTGAGCGAATTTTCTTTTATTTCCTTCCTCTGGATGTAAATGGGAAGTGCGATGATAAATTTGTCCTTGGACTTTAAAACAGTAAGGACCATGTCCTGGTACATTAGCAGCTAATGTTGCCCCCATGGATGCAAAGGATATGGCACTTTTGTAGGATCTTATGTTTGTCTTAAAATTTTTGTAGTTTGGAAAAGTAGGTTCAGTCATAATATTTTGTAAATAAATTGGAAATTCTTTCCTTTCTGGAAGTTTGAACTTGCCTTTTTGACAACAACTAATAAATTGTCCATCTCTGGGTCTCTCCTGTTTAAAATAATAAGCCTCACAAAACTGACATTGAGTAGTCATGTCCCCACAACTATGAACCTCTACTGCTAAAGACTTGAGTAGAGGACAATTTGCAAAGCATATAGGATTTTGACTTTCATATTCATCAGGTGAAATGTCATATAATGTTTCAACAACAGGTTCTAAATGTTTTGTTTTTTTCGTTGCTTTTCTTGGTATATGTTGTATTGTTTGAGGTAAAATGTCATGTAATGTTTCATGAAACGGTTCTAAATGCTTTGTTTTCTTTGTTGCTTTTTTTGGTATCTCTTGTATTTTTTCTGGTAAAATGTCATCTGATGTTTGAGCAACAGGTTGTAAATGCTTTATTTTCTTTGTTGCTTTTTTTGACATATCTTTAATTTCTGCAAGTGACAGTCTTTTGCTTGCAATTCTTTTGCGTTCTTTTTCTCGTCGAATTTCCTTCTTCTCCGGTGTCTGCTGGCTGTCTGCTCTCTGTCGTCGTTCTCTAGCTTGGCGTCTTTTCTTTTCTTGTTTACTCTCGTTATCAGCCATGTTAATCTGTAAAAATAAAATAATGTACCATTAGTTTATTTTGAGATGTTAAATTGTTTTTCATGACAAATAGTTTATCAATAGTGTGTTAACATTTAATACTTAATCAATTTCAATGCAGTCAATTGAATAAAAGTCTAAATAAGGCCATCAGATAATTATTTAAAGAAGTTTTTATTTATTAAACATGTATCCAAAAGCAAGTGTTTCAGTAACTAAAAAGGTATTTTCAAAAAGATGTTATGTCCTTATTTACAGCACTATTCAATTTGTCAAATGGCAATTAAATTTGGGTTTAGGACTGGAATGTTACAATGACAAATTGTATAGATTCTGTGTTTTTAGACTTTTTTGGACTATGCCAATTTATTTTTTAAGTTTACATTGAAGTTTGTATTTACTGTTAAAGATTATTGGCCCTAAAAGACAAATAAGAGATAGATGATAGATATTACTTTTTATACTGTACCTTGGTTGAAGTTTGATTTCAAGCAAAATTCTTTGTTGGTCCTGTGTTGAAAGCCTTCGTCCGATGGTCTGGTCCTGTGTTGAAAGTCCTCGTCCGATGGTGTAGTCCTCTGTTCAAAGTCCTCGTCCTCTGGTGTGGTCCTCAGTTCCAACTCCTGTTCCGATGTTCTTGACGCAGTATCTGTTATAAAATAAAAATGAAAATGTTATGTTATTTGAATGTCTTTGTATTAGTGAAAAAATGCCATTATTTCTGTGTTTTTCTACAATCCTTTTTGGTGCGCCGCAATTTTGGTATGCTTCTGTAGGCTTTTTTCTAAGGCTTATAGGTGGTTAAACATTAAAGAAGAATATTAATTAATTTTTCTCTTTTTTTACTTGTTATACTGTACCTTGGTTGAAGTTTGATTTGAAGCAGAATCTTTGTTGGTCCTGTGTTGAAAGCCTTCGTCTGATGGTCTGGTCCTGTGTTGAAAGTCCTCGTCCAATCGTCTGGTCCTCTGTTGAAAGTCCTCGTCCGATGGTGTAGTCCTCTGTTGAAAGTCCTCGTCCGATGGTGTAGTCCTCTGTTGAAAGTCCTCGTCCAATGGTCTGGTCCTCTGTTGAAAGTCCTCGTCCGCTGGTCTGGTCCTCAGTTGAAACTCCTGGTCCGATGTTCTTGACGCAGTATCTGTTATAAAATAAAAATGAAAATGTAATTTTATTTGAATGTATTTGTATGAAGTAAAAAATGACATTATTTCTGTGTTTTTCTACAATCCCATTTGGTGCCCACCACTTTTGGTATTCTTATTTAGGCCTTTTTCTAAGGCTTATAGATTGTTAAACATAAAATAAGAATATAAATGTAGTTTGGTATGTGTTTGTGTGAGTTTTCGTACAATCCTATTTGGAGCGCACCACTGTTGGTATGCTTATTTAGGCTTCTTTCTAAGGCTTATAGGTTGTTAAACATAAAATTAAGAATATAAATGTAGTTTGCTATGTGTTTGTGTGAGTTTTCGTACAATCCTGTTTGGTGCCCACCACTGTTGGTATGCTTATTTATGCTTCTTTCTAAGGCTTATAGGTTGTTAAACATAAAATAAGAATATAAATGTAGTTTGCTATGTGTTTGTGTGAGTTTTCGTACAATCCTGTTTGGTGCACACCACTGTTGGTATGCTTATTAATGTTGTTTTGTAATGCTAATAGGTTGTTAAACATAAAATAAGAATCTAAATGTAGTTTGCTATGTGTTTGTGTGAGTTTTCATACAATCCTGTTTGGTGCCCACCACTGTTGGTATGCTTATTAATGTTGTTTTGTAATGCTTATAGGTTGTTAAACATAAAATCAGAATGTAAATGTAGTTTGGTATGTGTTTGTGTGAGTTTTCGTACAATCCTGTTTGGTGCGCACCACTGTTGGTATGCTTATTTAGGCTTCTTTCTAAGGCTTATAGGTTGTTAAACATAAAATTAAGAATATAAATGTAGTTTGCTATGTGTTTGTGTGAGTTTTCGTACAATCCTGTTTGGTGCCCACCACTGTTGGTATGCTTATTTATGCTTCTTTCTAAGGCTTATAGGTTGTTAAACATAAAATAAGAATATAAATGTAGTTTGCTATGTGTTTGTGTGAGTTTTCATACAATCCTGTTTGGTGCACACCACTGTTGGTATGCTTATTAATGTTGTTTTGTAATGCTAATAGGTTGTTAAACATAAAATAAGAATCTAAATGTAGTTTGCTATGTGTTTGTGTGAGTTTTCATACAATCCTGTTTGGTGCCCACCACTGTTGGTATGCTTATTTAGGCTTCTTTCTCAGGCTTATAGGTTGTTAAACATTAAATAAGAATCTAAATGTAGTTTGCTATGTGCTTGTGTGAGTTTTCATACAATCCTGTTTGATGGTCACCACTTTTGTTATACTTATGTAGTGTTTTTTCTAATGGTTATAGGTTGTTAAACATAAAATAAGAATCTAAATGTAGTTTGCTATGTGTTTGTGTGAGTTTTCATACAATCCTGTTTGGTGCGCACCAATGTTGGTATGCTTATTTAGGCTTCTTTCTAAGGCTTATAGGTTGTTAAACATAAAATAAGAATCTAAATGTAGTTTGCTATGTGTTTGTGTGAGTTTTCATACAATCCTGTTTGGTGCACACTACTGTTGGTATGCTTATTAATGTTGTTTTGTAATGCTAATAGGTTGTTAAACATAAAATAAGAATATAAATGTAGTTTGCTATGTGTTTGTGTGAGTTTTCGTACAATCCTGTTTGGTGCCCACCACTGTTGGTATGCTTATTTATGCTTCTTTCTAAGGCTTATAGGTTGTTAAACATAAAATAAGAATATAAATGTAGTTTGCTATGTGTTTGTGTGAGTTTTCGTACAATCCTGTTTGGTGCACACCACTGTTGGTATGCTTATTAGTGTTTTTTTGTAATGCTAATAGGTTGTTAAACATAAAATAAGAATCTAAATGTAGTTTGCTATGTGTTTGTGTGAGTTTTCATACAATCCTGTTTGGTGCCCACCACTGTTGGTATGCTTATTAATGTTGTTTTGTAATGCTTATAGGTTGTTAAACATAAAATCAGAATGTAAATGTAGTTTGGTATGTGTTTGTGTGAGTTTTCGTACAATCCTGTTTGGTGCGCACCACTGTTGGTATGCTTATTTAGGCTTCTTTCTAAGGCTTATAGGTTGTTAAACATAAAATTAAGAATATAAATGTAGTTTGCTATGTGTTTGTGTGAGTTTTCGTACAATCCTGTTTGGTGCCCACCACTGTTGGTATGCTTATTTATGCTTCTTTCTAAGGCTTATAGGTTGTTAAACATAAAATAAGAATATAAATGTAGTTTGCTATGTGTTTGTGTGAGTTTTCATACAATCCTGTTTGGTGCACACCACTGTTGGTATGCTTATTAATGTTGTTTTGTAATGCTAATAGGTTGTTAAACATAAAATAAGAATCTAAATGTAGTTTGCTATGTGATTGTGTGAGTTTTCATACAATCCTGTTTGGTGCCCACCACTGTTGGTATGCTTATTTAGGCTTCTTTCTAAGGCTTATAGGTTGTTAAACATTAAATAAGAATCTAAATGTAGTTTGCTATGTGTTTGTGTGAGTTTTCATACAATCCTGTTTGGTGCGCACCACTGTTGGTATACTTATTAATGTTGTTTTGTAATGCAAATAGGTTGTTAAACATAAAATAAGAATCTAAATGTAGTTTGCTATGTGTTTGTGTGAGTTTTCATACAATCCTGTTTGGTGCGCACCAATGTTGGTATGCTTATTTAGGCTTCTTTCTAAGGTTTATAGGTTGTTAAACATTAAATAAGAATTTAAACGTAGTTTGCTATGTGTTTGTGTGAGTTTTCGTACAATCCTGTTTGATGGTCACCACTTTTGTTATACTTATGTAGTGTTTTTTCTAATGGTTATAGGTTGTTAAACAAAAAGAATATGGATTTAGTTTGCTATGTGTTTGTTACAATCCTGTTCTGTGTGTACCAGTTTGTGTGTACCATATGTTGCATACTTTGGGCCTCATTCAATTGCAGTTTGGCCAATTCAATAGGGTTCTAAATGTGGTTATTTCGAGCCCTATTGAATTGTCCAAAATATCAATTGAATGAGAGCCTTTGGTTGCTGGATTTGTTATATTGTGAGGGCCTCATTGAATTTGTTTTTTCGTAATGGAATTTGGCTCAATATGAGCACAGAGCATCTTTTTTTACAGAAGTTTTTAACTAAAAACTTCTGTTCAAAAATATGCTCTGTGCTTATATAGAGCCCTATTGAAATGGGCAAATCACATTTGAATGAGGCCCTCGGCCATTAAACATATTTAGGTCCTGAATCAATTGCGTTTTGACCAATTGAATAGGGCTCTATATAAGCACATAAAATATTTTTTGACAGAAGTTTTGAGTTAGTGAAGACCTTGATTTAGTATCGAAGTTCAGTAACTGTCAGTAAATGTCTGTCTAAAAAATCTGTTATGTGCTTATATAGAGCCCTATTCAATTGGCCAACTCACAATTGAATAAGGCTCATGGTTCGGTTCTTTTTTATACTTAATACTTTACCTTGATTGAAGTGTGGAATGACAGAGGGTCCCCTCCTGCCAATCTTAATCCGCCGGTCTTCTTGTAGTGTCTGTTTGAAAAATAAAGTGAAATAGTGAATTATATAATTTTTTTATTTTATTTAACAAAGCATGGTCTTTTCAGCATTTAAATTATTTTTGTATCTTACCTGTTCTTCTTTGTTGTTGTTCTTTAAAAGGGATTGTGCTTCACAATGCACGGTGCAAATTGTTGAGAGACGCTGTTGATGCAGAGTCTGTTTGAATATTAAAAAAAGTAGAAAGATTGAGCTTTAGGTGATCTATTGAATTGCAGTAAATTAATGTCATTTAAATATACTTCTGTAATTATTTTCAATTAACATTATTTTTTGGTGGGGGCTACACACATATGTCACATACATGAAGCACATTTCCATAGTTGAAAGTAATTTTTTTGTGTGCGTGTGAAATATCACTATACATGAATCATATTTTAATTGTTAAATTAACCTTATCTTTATTTTTGGCCAACATACATAAATGTGTGTGTGACATGTGACTATAGATGATACACATATATGTGCGTGTCACATATCAGTATACATGACTCATATTTTAATAGTCCCAACTTATTTTTTTCTAATGTAATTTAAATGTAGTTGTTTAATTAGTTTGTTTTAAGATAATTTTGTTGCAGGGGCAATACACATAAATGTGCGTGTCACATGTCACTATACATTATACACATAAATGTGCGTGTCACTTGTCAGTATACATTATACACATATATGTGCGTGTCACATGTCAGTATACATAAACCTCTTTTTCTTATTTAATTTTTTTTTTTGATGTCCTGTCTTGATAATAAAATGTAATATATTATAGCTTACCTCTCAGTTGTAATTTGCACAATGTAAAGTAGTAAATTAGGAAAGAATTATCTTCTCAAGTTTTAGCAGCAGTTATCTCCGAAGTCACTCTGTTCATCACCTGAGGAGAAATGTATTTTTCTCTGTGAAATAGGCAGTATTTATAAACTTGTTGAACATTCTGGAAAGTTAGACCGTTAGAACGCAATACGCATGCGCTATTTGCGTTCCAGCTTACAATTTGCATTCCATCCGCCATTTTGTGCGTAGTAGTGGTTAAAATGGTGTTTAATATGATTGTGATACGTTCCGCATAGTATGTGTTTCATTATTGCGAGTAAGTGTAGTGTAGTTACGTCTGGAGCCTCGTTTTCGTTTTGTTCGGCGGCCATTTTTTCTCTCGCTTAGCCGATTTTCGGCCGTTTAAACTCTTTGTTTTGGACTTAAATGGACGTGTAAATGTACTTTTGGAGGTGCCGGATGCCCCCCCGTGCTGTAAGTAAGCTTTTTATGTGTTTGTTGTGTTTATTTCTTGTGTTTGTGATGTTTTGATGCGCGGCGGTTGGAATGGGTCTTTCGCGGCCGTATTTTTTTCCGATGCGGCCGTATTTTGTTGCGATGTTGCCGTATTTTTTTGCGATACACGCGGTTAGCTTTTACGTGTACGACGCAGTGTATTTGTTTCTAAGTCGTGCGTATGTGTGTTAAGAGCGTGTGAGGGGCCTTTTTTACTGTTTTTTTGTTAAGTCTTGCGTCTGTGTGTCTGGGTGTAAGCGGGTGTGAGGCGACTTTGAGTTTTTTTTTGTTATGAAGTTGTGTGTGTGTGTATGTGTGTGTTAACACAGCCGATGTTGGGATGCTCCCACCACCGCAAATGCGGACCCTCGATTCGCGAGGATCCGCATTTGCGGGGACGTTGTTGGGTTTTTGTTGGCTGGGCGGTTGGGTTTATTCTGTTAAAAAGTCGTGTGTGTGTATGTGTGTGTTAACAGAGCCGACGTTGAGCCTCCACCTCCGCAAATGCGGACCCTCGCTTCGTGAGGATCCGCATTTGCGGGGACGTTGGGATGCTCCATCACCGCAAATGCGGGCCCTCGCTTCGCGAGCCCGCAAGCGTGAGCAACGACCCGTACGCTCACAACTATATATGTGATATATATATATATATATATATATATAGTGCATTTGTGTTCACATTTGAGTGTCTACAATAAGTTAAAAAACCTGCTTCCTGCTTAGGCCCGCTGCATTACATAGCTTGTATGCTAAGCCAAGGTTGGATTATACACAAACTGGGAATTCTACCCACGGACATATTTATTTATTGATTTATTTACTTTTGTTAAAATACATTTTTACGTCAATTCATTTTCAATTTAAGAATATTAACATCTAGGGAGCCGAAGTATATATTGCAGGCATGGGTGTAATAACTTGATAAAACAGAATATTTAATAGAGAATACATTATTCACACTGCCTAGCTACCTGGAATGTCCACAGGAAGTCTAAAATATTCACATAAATTATATAATTATTTGAATTTTGATACACTATTCAAATTAGTTATGTGGTTTGAAAAACGGATACATGTATCAAATACACCTATTCATGTTATAAATATGTAAATATTTTTAATGACTATGAGAGAGTATAATATGGATAACTGAACTACAGGCATATCATTTATTTGGGGTGTTTAGATGGCATGACAATGATGGTAAAGTGGCAGTACAGGATGAGTTAGTCAAAGTTATCCACCCTAAGTGCTTTAAGCCCCTTCTGTGTGAATTAATGATTTATTTTTATTATTATTATTATTACTACTTAATATGATATAATAAACTAGCGAATTGCCCATCAAAAAATGATGGCCATAAGGCAGGTAATGTTGTTTGCCACACAATGTAAGGCTTTTGGTCCTCTGAGTACATTCGGCACTCATTGCGAGACTCTCCCCTTGTGTACTTTTGCTCCTCTAAATACCCTTGGCGCTCATTGTGAGCCCATTGCGAACCTCTCCTTCTCTAATTTTATTTTTTATATATATATATATATATATATATATGTATTTATTTATTTTTTAATATTAATTAATTAATTAATTAAATAATAAATTAATATTCTTTACCTATTTCTAATTAATATATCCAGCAACCGTTTCTTTAGTTATGTAAAGCGCCATTTTAGAATGATAATGTTATTACCGTAGTTGCAAGTTAGTGTTGTAAAATGGCGGTGAGTGTGTATGTGTTACACGGCTCTCAAGCATTTTCCGTCCTTCCTAATAGTGTATTTTGTACCTTGTACGTTCCTGGGTAAAAGTCTTGTGTGTCTGGCGGTGTTTTGCATGCTTAGGGGTTGTGTAGCCTCATTTTAGTTGTTTTTGGCTTAGGCGATTTTCATTTGTGAAAAAAGGCGAAATATGGCTTAAATTAACTTGCAATCTCACTCTCAGGCATCCTGACTCTCCCCCTGTGCTGTGTTTGAGTTTTGAAGTTAATTCGTAGCATATTTGTGTTTATTTTTTTGTTTCTCGAGTGCCGCAGTTCGGCCGTTAAATTTGTAGTTTTGCGGGGTCCGGATTTTTAGCGGGGTCCGGATTTTTAGCGGGGTGCGGATTTTTGCAATGTGTTACAGGCCGTATTTTTTTAACACAATTTTTTTCAAACTGCTGCTGGGCTCACGCTGTAAATTGGGTAACTGAGCTTTCTGTTGATCTGTCCTCCGTAAAGGAGGTTGGTAGACTTAGTTACAAGGTGGGGTTTTAGCTATAGAGGGGGATGGTGTTATTTTGTTACATATATTCTATGCAAATAAACAAATAAACGGTTATTGACATATAGAAATGGTATGTTCTCTTATTTTGCTCCTGGATGGCTGCGATACTGAACCTATCTCCACCCTGCAAGTAACTTATCTTGGTTACTACCACAGGAAGGTTACTGAGACTCCTGGAAGCCCTGATTCCTGATGGAGAGACTTTGACTGATACAAGCCAGATATCAGGGTGCTAGTGCCGAGATGTCAAAGAACGGTCCTTGTAGGTAGTTAACCTGTAATCTATAGCAGGTGGCCCTGGGCAGTAATAGCCCCTACTCCTAGATCATTTATATATATATATATATATATATATATATATATATATATATATATATATATATAAATATATATATATATAAATATATATATAGTTTATATATATATATATATAAATATATATATAGATATATATATAGTATATAAATAGTACATCTGTGTTCACATTTGAATGTCTAAAATAAGTTAAAAACCTGCTTCCAGCTCAGAATTCCGAGAAAAACAGTTATTACACTGCATTCTGGGAAGCTGACCTCAAATGCAAATGTGCCCACAAATGCCTTGCTCTTCATTCCATAGCTTATTTTTAACATGACTTCCTTTAAGCTTATGTATGCTGTATCACAAAGCTTTTATACAAAGCCGTAGTTGGATTATACACAAGCTGAGAATCCTATCCACGTACAGCTGTTTAAAGCTTACTGGCTATCAACAGCATGGAGCGGGATCTCAGCTTGTGTTGTGGACCTTATGAGTCGGTAGTTCACTACAACAATCATTAACAATATGGTGGGCAAAAGAGCGATAGAAGCCCTCCACCGTACAATAGTACCGTAAATAAATAGTACATCTGTGTTCACATCCAAATGTCTAAAACAAGATAAAAATCCTGCTTCCAGCTCAGAAGTCCGAGAAAAACAGTTATTACACTGCATTCTGGGAAGCTGACCTGTGACATGCAAATGTGCCCACAAATGCCTCGCTCTTCAATCCATAGCCTAATTTAAACATGGCTTCCTTTAAGCTTATGCCTGCTGTATTACACAGCTTTAATGCAAAGCCAAGAATACATGTTGGGTAAATTTGTCTATTCCTCCTGTACTGCCATTTCAGTGTTTTTGTTACAGTTTATAATGTTTAATTGATGAATTTCATTACTGTAATTTTAGTTCTACATGGTTTCTGTTTATACAATATTTCTTAGTATTGAACTAAAATTAATCTAATTACGGTAAATACAACAATTATATACAACAATGAATGTAATATTGTTTGTGATGGAGACTATGCATTAGATATTCCCAATGTTGTGGTCTCTTGAGAAGGCAATTCACAGCAATGAAATCATAGTGTGACAGTATGCTTAGTCGTGGGGCTAGTGAATGGGGGGGGGAGCTGGTGTAGAATAATTTATGGGGATCCTCTTCACATTTCCTTGCTCTCCCATAATAAACAGAGCCCCCCTTAACCAAGCCTGCTGCCAAGTAGCAGTGGGCCCCCATCCTCTAGTGGGCCCCAGTGATTTTCACTTGTAGTAGCTCTACCCCTAGTGTGATGTAATAATTTCTGTGAATTTCAAGATTGTATAAAGATTTGTAATATAGACAGATGGATTTTCCTACCCAGTCTGCACTCTCCCTGCCTCTTGCAACACTTTTAATGTATTTCATTATTGTACATCTATTAAACCCAGTTTATGCTTATCCTCAAAACACTGAAAAGACTGCATAGCTGTGTATACATGGTAAAGTTTGGCTGGGAGCCTTCAAACAGAGCATGGTCTCTTGTTCTAGTACTTTGCTTTGTCTATGTCATACACTAATAATGTGATTTTATATAATATTATGTGTTGAACATGGTGTAACAAAGGTTAATTTCTTTAGGTTTTGCTTAAAAAGTAAGGTTTTCTGGAAATATGACGTTAACATTAAAGGACTACTGTGGCCGACTTTTTCTGCACAGTTCATTGAATAAATAAAACGTATAATGGGAAAAATGTGTTTAGAACACAATTATCAAATAAACACAACCTTTACATTTTCATCTTTCGTACCAAGTTACTGAAGGGATCCATTCTTTTATCAGCTTGCTGATGCTGTCTGCTACTTTCTCAGGGCCTCATTCAATTAACGGCCGTAAAAAGGCCGCAATGCTGCGATTCCTTGCGGCCATCTTACGGCCCTGTGTAGCGCTACCGCAAGGAGGTCCCCATTACGGCCCGCCGCAAATCATGCAATCGGCTGCAATCGTTTCCCGCGCGCCCGTAAATTGTGTTTTAAGGCCGCAAAGTCGGAAAACTGTAAATGCAAATATAAATTCAAGACAGCACTGTAAAGCTCTGTAAATGCTAGGCATCATAATGGGGGACATGAGGATTCATAGCAACACCCTCTCAAGCTTGCACATCGACACAAATCCAATATTTAATTTCCGGTTTATTTTCCGTCCCAAGTCCCGCGGGCTCGTCCTTGTTAAAACCCGTACGGGTTCAGAGGTTGAAGACCTCAAACTCAAAGCATTGTAGAAGCCAATATATATTCAATCCAGCACTGTAAAGCACTGTAAATGATGGGGAACACAATGGGGGGACATGAGGATTAATAGCAAAACATTCTCAAGCGTGCACATCGCCCAAATTATAATCTTTGCTTTTAGGTTTAAAATCCGTCCAAGTACCACGGACTTCAATGACCAAGCCGTAGCTCGTTATTTAAGCCTGTGTGGGCTTGGAGGGTGATTGTCTTCCAAGCCCGTAGCTCGTTATTCAAACCCGTGCGGGCTTGCATGATAGATAAAACACGAAGATTGAATATGAAGTTCAATTTCTTTATTAGCAGATTTGAGAGTAGGGGAATGTTGAGCTATTAATTCTAATACCAAACATCACTTTCACTTCTAATAAAAGTACGGGATGGCTTTTTTTATGCTACGACTTGTAAGTAAGCCCTTTACGACCCGTGGGTCTATTTTACCCATTTAAGGACTTAACGGAGGCTAATCCCGCAGTCTTTGCGGGTCTGATGTGCTCTAAGCCCGCGAGACTCTGGACACGGAAATTGGACATGAATTACAAAAAAATGATTTTCAGATTTGAGTGTAGGGGATTGTTGTGCTATGAATTCTAACACCTACAATCACTTTCACATCTCATCAAAGTGCAGGATGGCTTTTTTATGTGCTTAATTGGTCCTGGATTTGTAAGTAAGAGCCTTGCGGGACCGTTTTGGTGCAAGTAAGATGCGGCTTGGTTTTAGCTAATTATGGCCTTGACGGAAGGGTTTACGTAGCATCTGCATAGCGACCTTGGCTTTCTTGCGGCCAAAACTCTTGCGGCCGCGTAAGATCAAAGGCTTTCCTGCTGCGCGGGCGGCTGCAAGGGATAACAGGGCGCCAGCCACAAGCCTGCTGGAGCCCTCGACCGCAAGGGAATAGAATACAGAAGTAGCCTGCAGCCAGTCCTTGCGGCCACGCATCTCCTACGGCCGTTAATTGAATGAGGCCCTCAGGAGATTGTGTCCTTGTAAACTAATGATCGTTACATTAGACTTAATTAATGTATTAGCACTTGTAAATGTCATATTTACGTTATGCAGATAGGAATTTCCTCTTTGTCCAAATTCTCCTCCCGCCCAAGGCAACAAATCAAAAGAAACGAAAACGGTACATCACATAATGAACATAATTGCATATACCGGTAATAATATATTAGAGGCTATATTATTTTATTGTCCATTCTGAAAGCATGCTGTATATGTTTAAGTAAAGGTCTATCAAATAGTGTGTTTTAAATATGTCATTTTGGTCTTTTAACATATGTTGTACCAGTCATGGGTCAGTTTAGGGTAAGGATAAGTGAGCTCTATTGATATGAGTAGAACAGCATCTGCAGTAAAGGTAGGAGAAGAAATAGAACAGGGTTAGCATTAAAGGATTTGACGCAGAACTCTAATTCCCTGTCAAAACAGTATTTAAAGGAACACTGACATGACAGTCTAAGCCTTGAATGAGTAAAATGTGACTAATAAAACATAATGTAGCTTTATTTCCATTAACATACACTTGTGTGGTTTCTGTATGATCTTATCTTATTCAGTATTGTTTGCTGTGAGACTTAGCACATCCTAGGTGGCCAGATATCCCAGGAGAGCTTTGAATTACCAAGCCTATAATTCCATTATATAAATAGTTTTATAATTAACAGACATATGCTTTTTTTATAATTCTGTCATTCACAGAACGGATAGGATCATAATTAACAGTATGATGTTGACCATGGTCTTACAGTAACAGGATACTGAATTTGCTTTATTTACATTGAATAATTATTAAGAAAGGAGGAAGTGCTGTAAAAAAAAAAGCCCTTTAATTAAATAAAAAACAGTGTATTTAAAAGGACTCCATTAGCTTTAGATCAAGTTAATTTCAGCTTAAGTAGCATTAAAAACAGTAAATACTTTGTGCTAGCATTTTTCTCCACCATAAACCATTCCTGAGATATTCAGCATGGATGTGAAGCTCCTTATGCTAATGAGTATCCCGGAGTGCTTGATAACATTGGGGAATGTTGTTTTGCCACCACAGAACTTAACAAACAGACTGAGGCACTAATTAGCACATCAATTCAGCTAGTTAGTATTCATGAAATGGTTCTTTAAATATTAAAATTGTATAATGCAAAGGGATTTTGGGGTCCCTTTGATAACTTTATTTGGTACATATATCGCTTTGTCCATCTTGCCATTGGCTTTCTTTGCCTACAAAGCATGCTTTGGTTACCCCTTCAGGTAGTAAGATTTCACACGAAAAGCTGTCCTCAAAAAAGTAATTCTTAGATGAGGCGTGGGTCAATAGCCCAAACTGGATCTGAAGTAGGACTCTTTTGTTCTGAACAGTCACTATCTCATTTAAACTTTTCTTCTAAATCCTTAAATAATAAATCAGATGTTCCTTTTCTCTTATATTAAAATGTAATTTAGAAAGACACCCTTTGGCGCTCTTATCAAAAGGACATTTGGACCATTGAGGCTTTTGTAAAAGTTATTTGACTGATCTATGTCAGCACAAGTAAATAAACCAAAATGATTGAGTTCTGACCCATCTGTACTCAAGATATCCTGAAAATTTGGCCTGAACTAATTGGGCAAACCTTTCTTAAAGAATTTAGTACAGTAGAGTTGCTTTTTTTATATTAAATGTATGCTGATATTTAATAAGGAATTATGTTTTATTATGAAACACTCAACCTACAGTAGCACCCATGGGAATTGGTAGATGCCGGATAAATGTAGTTTCTGGTTGCTTGAGAGTTACTATTAAAAGAGGCCTAGATGAGCTGCACATAGGATGCTCTGACAGGTATATTAGTCGGTGAGGGCTATCCTGGCAGCAGCAGCAGCTTTCACTCCTCACTTACACACAGGTAGATTTGGCTGGAGGGTGAACCCGGATAATGTACTGGCTTACTCACTCACGCCTGTCTGCTTCCAGGTAACATTGAATTGCAGAGGCGTACAGTGGATGTAATCTAGGTGCCTGTAAGCATTTTGTGGCATGACAGCCTGGCTACTGGCATTTGTTGAGCCCTGTAGATTTTAATTTTAATTTATAGTACAGTATTCAATTTGTTGTGGTTGCTTGAGAGTTCTGGACGCTTGAGTTCTGTTAACTGAGAGTCTACTGTATAATCCTGGGTGCACCCCTCGTTTAACAATCATGTATTAACTGAAAGTGATCCTCATATAATGGGGCGTGTGGGATACAGGACAAGAGACCTTTTACTAAAGAATCTTGACTAGGCAACTTGCAGTTATTTTTTTATTTGTATGCAGTCAGGCCCATCTCCTGCAGGTAGCTGGCTGATAACCTGAAATCTGCAGAATGGAGCATACAGTGGAACCTCTATATTTATCCACCCTTATATTTGTCAAATCCAATATTAGTCACAAATTGCATGGAACATTTTTTTATTATATTCATCCAAAAATTCAATATTAATCTAAAAAATTAAAGGAAGTCAGAAACAGACAACACCGGACAGGTTCTTTGCTAAATTGAGTACTAGTGAATAGTAGGAAAAAAGGACAAGAAAGACATTTATAACCAAAATTGGAATTATTTCATGTTTTAATGGAACCTGGCTGCCCTTCTAAACAATAATTCCTTGGATCCTTCCATCATCGCTTTTCAGTAAAGGGAAAGTTCTGGTTACATTTTTATTTATTTATGTATCAGATTCGGGGCTGGGAATGGATTATTCCAATTTTAGTTATTTCCTAGGGAAAAATTGATTCTATATTCATCTGATTTAGTCCGTCCCTCAGGAATGGATTAATGATGAATAAAGAGGTTGCACCGTACTTATTTTCCAGTCTCAGTACTATTTAAGAGTTGCAAGGTTGCTGTTAATATATATGTAATATTGCAAAAATAGATTGTGGTGTCAAAAACGAATTTTATAAACTTAAGGTATGTCTAAAGAAGTGAAAGCTGACTATATAGACTTTATACAGGAGATGTATGTGAAACATGCTGTATATATATATATATATATATATATATATATATATATATATATATATATATATATATGTATATATATACTAAACTACCCAGCCTCTAATTGTACAAACTTTATCGAGTAGGGACCAGTGAATAACCAAGCTATTGAACAATGCCTAACTGTAATGAATGTAGCCCATAGTATTTGGGGTGTTTATTTATATTGGCACTTTCCTCTTCATTTGTTACTGCCTGACCCCTCCTACACCTGCCTTGCCTCACTCCCTCTACGATCCCCCCCCCCCCCCCCCCCAAGGGGAGCTGACACAGCATCTTGCAGTCTGAGCTGCTTTGTTCTTAATAGGATCGGGGGTTAAATCTGTCATTAAACTGCCACCAGCCGCAGAGCCGCCTCTTAACCAATTAACCACCAATTAGTGGAATGGAGCCATTCTGCATTAATATTTTAACGTGATGAATCCGATCAGCACTCTTTGAACCCCTCCTGAGCCACATTAACTCCTCCCTGGCTACAAGGTGGGAAAGTCAGCATGGAATTATGTGGTAATTTGGGTGAGAAGAGGTTACTGTGTACCTCTATGTCACGAACATAACAGGTTTAAAGACAAAAGCTGTCACTTTAAGGGATGAGCGGAGAATCAAGGACCCTGACCCCATATCTTGCCCCTGCTATTCCTGTAGTGACACCATATCCTGATCCTACTATACAACTTACTAACTCAAAGTACTGGCTCTGCTGTTCCTGTAATAACTCCAGAACTATGCTATTCATATAATCACCAAACTGCACACCTATTATTCTTTGACTCATCCCATATACTGATCCCTACAATGTACTTACCTCATATGATTACCCCAGTTTTCTTATATGCATCCCTCCTTTTTACATTGATATTCCAGTACTAACTTACATTTTTGACTCCTATTACTGCACTTATTCATCCATTGTAAATACAGATATTTTGGTTCCATATACCAACCCTGACTTTCAGAGCTATTACTGGCTCTCACATTTATTTTGCTTTCCAAATAAATACTCCATAAAGAGATCCCTACTGTTTATTTATATTTATTTACTGATCCCTTCTATTCATCTACTCACCACATATAATTACCATACACAAGGCTGGATTAAGGTGATAGTGGCCCTTGAGCAATGAAACATGGGTTCTAATGCCATGCCCCTCCTTATATTGCTCCATGTCAAACTGGCTACAAGGAATCAAATGTAAGCAGCATATTAAAAAAAAACCCAAAAAAACATTTCTTCCAGATTGCTGCGACTCTGTTGTGTGAAGTGTTCTGTTTGCACTGGGCCTCTGGGCTGGGGGATTCACTTTACTGCTGGCGCCATGTTTAGCTCTAGGTGTATTCACTGTTTTACTGTACTGTAGTACTGGGTGCTTTGTATTGTATTGTATTATAACAGTTTGCTATAGTGATTATATTCATGTTATAAATTCCTGATTTTTGTATGTGTTGTTTTATAAGTAGTTTAAAATATACCGTGTTACCTGGTCTATGGGGTATTACCAGTGGCGGAGCTATCGCCAGTGCTGGTGGTACAATGCCTCTAATGGGGCCCCGGCGCAATTTAATTAATTTTTATGCATCTCAGTTTTTGAAACTTTTATTTAGTATGGTGGCCACTCCCCCACCCCAGGCGAAGCCCCCTAGGTCCCCCTGGACCCCCTCATCTTCACTTCACAAGGATCCCCTCCCTCTTACCCTGATCGGCAGTAGTTCATTACGATGCTCCTTCTGCGTGGCAGGGGAGGCGCAGAACGAGCATCTAAACGAACCACTGCTGATCAGGGTGAGGGTGAGGGGTTCCTGGTGAGGATGAGGGGGTTCAGGGGGATCTAGGGTGGTTCGGCTGGTTTGGTGGGGAAAGTAGCCTACTAAAAAAAGGTACCAAAAATGGAGACAAATTCATTGATTGCAATATATATACCGTATTGGTCCGAATATAAGCCACACCTTTTGTCCCGATTTTTGAGCTTGCGAGTTACGGCTGCAGCTTATATTTGCAACCGTGAAAACAATCATTGACGATTTGCGAACTTTGCTTGTTACGTGTGCGGCTTCTATTCGCGAACGCAAAATTACTGCCGATTTGCGTGATTGCGTTTAAGAGTGCCACTTTTCGTGCTTGAGACTGCGGTATTGAATAGCGATTTACAGTTTTAGTGATTCTAACATCCTGTAAAGCCTGTAACCTGCAAAAAAAGCTACAGTGCTAATTAGAAAGCCTGTTTCTTGCAATGGCTGATCACTTTGAGAGTCTTTTTGTCTCCAATTTTACGGGTGCGGCTTATATTTGAATACTATCTTTTTTCTATTTTTTCCCCTTGAACTTTGCGGGTGCAGCTTATATGCGGATGCGGCTTATATTCGGACCAATACGGTATATATATATATATATATATATATATATATATAAAAAAAATTATATTTATTTATTATATATATTAATTACATATGCTTTTTTTTTTATTTTTTATATATATATATATATATATATATATATATATATATATATATATATATATATAAAATAATTTAGTGTATGGTGAGCACTAGAGTGAGAAAAGCTCTCCACCATATAAAGTACAGAAAACTAAGCCCATTTGCATGTCTAAAAGGTGGGGACATGCAAATAAGAATACAATGTCCCTCACTTTTTCATTCCAAAAATAGCAACTTTATACATTGCTCCCTTAAAGCTTTTAAGCTTTAAGCAAAACACAGGGTTGGATTTTGCACAAACCAAGAATCACTCATATACAGCACTGTTTCAAGCTATTGGCTATCATCAGTATGAGGCAGATTCTGGTTTGTGCAGCAGATTTTTGTAGTATTGGGTATTCCACAACAATCATTTAGTGTATGGTGAGCAACCCAGTGCATTGCTTAAAAGCTGTTTAATGCAGCAAGCATATGCTTTAAGGGAGCAATGTATAAAATTGCTATTGTTTGATTGAAAGAGTGAGGTACATTGTATTCTCATTTGCATTGTAGCATTTTAATAGTGATTTGTGATTATAACATTTACGGGTTTGAAAGATCAAAGGTTTAGCCAAAACCTTAACTTGCTGCAAAGTATCATTTGCAATCCAGAAATGGGAGGAGAGGGAGGGAGAGAAGAATAGGGAGGGAGAGAGAAGGAAGGAGAAGGGAGAGAGAGTGAGAAGGAGAGGGAGGGAAAGATTGAGAAGGAGAGGGAGGGAGAAAGCGAGTGAGAAGTAGAGGGAGGGAGAGAGTGAGAAGGAGAGGGAGAGACAAGAAGGGGTAGAGAATGAGATAGGGGGAGAGAGAGAGAGGGACGGAGGGAGAGAGAAGGAGGGAGAGAGAGAGAAGGAATGGGAAAGGAGGGAGAGAGAGAGGAAGGATGAGAGAGAAGGTGAGAGAAGGAGGGAGAGAGAAGGAGAGCGAGAGAGAAGGGTGGGAGAGAGAGAAGGCGAGAGAGAGGGCGCACAGAGAGAGAGAGAGGGTGCACAGAGAGAGGCCACACAAACAGACAGAAGACACAATATTATACCGTCATTTATGACGGGCAAACGACTAATATATAGATACTAGCGACTTGCCCGTCAAAAAATGATGGCAATAAAATTGTAAGGCAGGTAATGCTGTTTGCCACAGAGAGTAAGTGTTTTGGTGGTCTGAGATCCTTGTGCGCTCATTGCTAGCCTCGCGCTGAGCACCTTTGGCGCTCATTACGAGCCTCTGGGTTGGTGTATTTGTTGTTATGGTAGGCGCTTTTGCACTTATTGTAAGGTCCGCAGTGATCTTGTTTTGTCGCTTATTGCAAGGCTCTTCCCTGGTGTACTTTGTGTCCTATGAGCAGCGTTGGCGCTTCTTGTGGGTGGCGTGGTGAAGGTGTTTGTGGTTGTTTGCGCTAGTGTGGTGTTAATTGTTTTTTGTTTTGTGTCTATTTCATTTTTTTTCTGCTAATTAATTAATTAATGAAATCCTAAATTAATATACTTTACCTCTTTGTAATTAATATATGCAGCAAGGAATGTGCTGAGGAGCTAACAATCTGTTCTGATGTTCCTGCAGCATATAATGTAAATTCCCAGTGTTGTTGAGCTGAGGTGTGTGTCAGCAATGTGTGCAGTGTGTAGTGTAAATAGGCTGCGTGCGTGAGGGAAAGCCGTTTGTGTAGCTGGGTACTTCTGCATTCTGTAACTTAGTGTTGTAAAATGGCGGCGAATGTGTATGTGGTAGGCGGGTTTGTATGATGTAGCGTCGTTGCTAATGGTGTATGTTGTAGGTCGTACAGGTTTTTGTAAAAGCCGTATTTGCTTTGTGTTATTTAGCAGCTTTAGGGGTCGTGTAGCCTCATTTTGTTTTTCTGCGGCAATTTTTTCTCTCGCTTAGGGGATTTTCGAAGTGTCTAAACTATGTAAATTTGACTGAAATCGATGTTCAACCAGTGTTGCAGAGGTCCTGGGTGTCCCTCCTTGCTGTGGGTAAGGTTTTTATTTTCTTTTTGTGTGTATTTTTGTGTCTTTGAATGTTTGGCGATGTGCGCGGGTTGTCCGTTAAGGTCGTATTTTTGCAAGTCCGTAATGGATTTTTTTTTAAGTCCTGCGGATTGTAATTTTTTCTTTTCTAAGTCCCGTGGCTCGTATTTTTTTGTGTAAGTCCGTAGTTAGTTATTGCGTGTTTTTTTTTCTTTCAAAGTCCCGCTTGTGTGGTCGTTTGTAACCGGTTGGGAGGGGCCATAGGGGGTCATAGGGATGAGCGCCTACGTCGCTCATCTCC
This sequence comes from Discoglossus pictus, assembly GCA_027410445.1. Lineage (NCBI taxonomy): Eukaryota > Metazoa > Chordata > Amphibia > Anura > Alytidae > Discoglossus > Discoglossus pictus. Next base: position 251,038,497 of record CM050163.1, read on the forward strand.
ACCAGCGTAAGGAGCGCCTTCGGTGCTACTTGCCAGCAACTGCAGTCCTCGCTTCGCGAGGGCTGCAGTTGGGGCGGGCTAGCTATGCAAGCCCGCAAGCGTTAGCAACAACCTGTATTGCTGACAACTATATATGTGATATATATTATATTTATTTATATTTATTATATATATGTATGTATTGTATATATATATATATATATATATATGTATAATATATGATAAAAATATACTCACCTTTCCAGCATGTCCCGTCATTGTTCAGCTCTTCTGGCGCGGCCCTGTTAAAAAAACACAATACATTGATACATTAATACAATATACAAACAAGAAATAAAATAAACATATAAACATCTAAATATACATTTAACTTACCTCCCCGCGATGTCCCCGGCCTGCTCCCCTTCAGCCCCGGCTGGGCCCCGGAACCATCCGCGCTCTAAGAAAAAAAAAAAAAACTAACGGAGATCTGCACTCGCAGACCTCCCCGACGCTAATCAGCCTCCAGGAGTCTTTTCCGGGAGAAAATTGGCAATGGCGGCTTGTGATTGGCTGAAAAAGCTGTCAGCCAATCAGAAGTCGTCAATGTATGAGCCAATCAGGATGCGCAGATGTCTTATACCAATCACTCTGTGGGGGTGTATCCCATAGTGATTGGCTGAAGGCATCTGAGCCTTGTGATTGGTTCCAATAAAGATTGACAAGTGCTTTAGCCAATCAGGGTGGGATATTGTGGTGTATCCCATTCTGATTGGCTCACACTTTGACGACTTCAGATTGGCTGAAATTGATAGACAGCTTTTTTCAGCTGTGGGTACTTGTTTTTTTTCAAATGAAAGTGTTGGTGCTCAAAAATGTATTTAACTACTCTAAGGGTCTTGCCCTCTGCATGGAGATGAGATCTAGAGACTAAATTATGCTCTCTGAATTTCCTGTTAGTTTCAATGACCCTGCACAAGTCTGTGTCTTTATGAGGTGCAGAAGGCAGACCAAAGCAGGTACTAATTATATGAATTTAGGAAGTAAACAGAGCTTAAAAGCACTGCTTAATAACTTAAAGGACATAAAGGTAAATAAATACATAGGTATACTATATATCTAGTAAAATACAAAAACCTGGGGTATGCCCCTTAACCCAGTCATATACACATGTCCCTCACATATGTCACACACAAATAAAAAAGTTAAAAAAATAGTTAAAACAAGGAGCTACAAAAAGGAGCAACAGAGCCAAAGCTTCCTCCGGTCACTATGTTCAGGACAATATATGGCAGGGTTTATCAACCAGATATCTCTCAGCATCATTAAAGGAGCACTTACAGAACTATTGCATTCATTTTCTTTTTCTGTATGGTATTTTAATTAACTAAGTTAACTAAGTTGGATAATGGGATACATTATTTTACAAAGCAAAACAAATAAGCAAGCAAAACCTTTACATGTCTAAAGTTATATGCAATTCCATTTTATTTTCTCAGATACTTCTATCTGTGTCTTTGTGCCCCTGTATACTAATGCACTTTCCAAAACTCCTGCACTGACAGCTTTAGATGCCACATTGTCAATCAGCTGAAACTTCATCAGCATTCAAAGCCTCTTCTCACTTCAGATGTTGACAGTTTGGTGTATTTTTTCTCCTTTCTAAAACTGTTTGCCAATCATGACATCTTGTTTGTCAAAGGCCATTTAAATAGGTTTATACAGTTTTCAAGTCATATGAAAATTTCCACCAAATTTACATATTTTTTCTAGAGTAAAAGCACGTCAAAGCTCTCAGACTTGTCATAATACATTGTCAATGATAGCAAATGATAAATGTTACACAGGTAATTCATGAATAGATTTCAGAATTACATCAATAAAAAAAAATATTTTAACTGACAAAATATAATTTTTTTTCAACAACTTTCTTCTAGATACATGTAAATCATGCTTTGAGAACCTTCAATACATTTGTTATCTAGCCATTACAAATCATACTGCACATACTTACAATGACCAAATAAAATAAAAATAAAGGGGGGGGGGCGTATATTTCAATGCTTCCAACTCCTCTCCCATGCACTTTGAATATATAAGGTGCTTACCTCCTTGTCATCCCATGGAGCTCCATCAACACTAAGACCTCAAACTCCAAACTCATTCAAGAGGGACACCATACAATAGCCGAAGAAGACAAAACTCTTCATCCCCTCCAAACTACCTCTCTCTTTGCCATTGCCCTCCAAAACGTTTCATATTCTCTATGATTAGTTGCTAGCCATTCTATGATTCTAGGATTCTATATTTAAAAAAAATACCAGCATAAAATCCTCTAAAATATGTTTAAGGCTATCAGTAATAAGAATAAAATTCAGCTCTTAGAAGCAAGCATCAAAAAGGGTAGTAAATTATTGTGGGCAAGATCCATCACCGATAGACCTAAAAGGCATGTCCCTGTATCCGGGTCTAACTTCAGACCAAACATTGCCCCATAGTTTAAGAGTTCTGGGGCAAGTCCACCAGATATATTCAAATATTCCCATATCTGGGCATCCCCTGAAGCACAATGGACTCACTGAAGGTTTCTAAAAGTGGAGTTTCTCTGGAGTACAGTGGATATAAAAAGTCTACACACCCCTGTTAAAATGTCAGGTTTCTGTGCTGTAAAAAAAATTAGACAAAGATAAATCATTTCAGAACTTTTTCCACCTTTAATGAGACCTATAAACTGTACAACTCAATTGAAAAACAAACTGAAATCTTTTAGGTAGAGGGAAGAAAAAATATAAAAATAAAATAATATGGCTGCATAAGTCTGCACACCCTTAAACTAATACTTTGTTGAAGCACCTTTTGATTTTATTACAGCACTCAGTCTTTTTGGGTATGAGTCTATCAGCATGGCACATTTTGACTTGGCAAGATTTGCCCACTCTTCTTTGCAAAAACACTCCAAATCTGTCAGATTGTGAGGGCATCTCCTGTGCACAGCACTCCAAAACTATAATCTTCTTCTGGTGAAGCCATTCCTTTGTTGATTTGGATGTATGTTATTGGTCGTTGTCATGCTGAAAGTTGAAGTTCCTCTTCATGTTCAGCTTTCTAGCAGAAGCCTGAAGGTTTTGTGCCAATATTGACTGGTATTTGAAACTGTTCATAATTCCCTCTATCTTAACTAAGGCCCCAGTTCCAGCTGAAGAAAAACAGCCCCAAAGCATGATGCTGCCACCACCATGCTTCACTGTGGGTATGGTGTTCTTTTGGTGATGTGCAGTGTTGTATTTGCGCCAAACATATCTTTTGGAATTATGGCCAAAAAGTTCAACCTTGGTTTTATCAGACCATAACACCTTTTCCCACATGCTTTTGGGAGACTTCAGATGTGTTTTTGCAAAATGTTGCCTGGCTTGGATGTTTTTCTTCGTAGGAAAAGGCTTTCGTCTTGCCACTCTACCCCATAGCCCAGACATATGAAGAATACGGGAGATTGTTGTCACATGTACCACACAGCCAGTACTTGCCAGATATTCCTGAGGCTCCTTTAATGTTGCTGTAGGCCTCTTGGTAGCCTCCCAGACCAGTTTTCTTCTCGTCTTTTCATCAATTTTGGAGGGAGCTCCAGTTCTTGGTAATGTCACTGTTGTGCCATATTTTCTCCACTTGATGATGACTGTCTTCACTGTGTTCCATGGTATATCTAAAATTCTTTTGTACCCTTCTCCTGACTGATACCTTTTAACAATGAGATCCCTCTGATGCTTTGGAAGCTCTCTGTGGACCATGGCTTTTGCTGTGGGATGCGACTAAGAACATTTCAGGAAAGACCAACTAGAGTAGCTGAACTTTATTTGGGGTTAATCAGGGGCACTTTAAATGATGGCAGGTGTATGCTGACTCCTATTTAACACGATTTGGAATGTGATTGCTTAATTCTGAACACAGCTACATCCCCAGTTATAAGAAGGTGTGCAGACTTATGCAACCACATTATTTTTCTTTTTTTTTTTTCTTCCCTCCACCTAAAAGATTTCAGTTTGTTTTTCAATTGAGTTGTACAGTTTATAGGTCACATTAAAGGTGGAAAAAGTTCTGAAATGATTTATCTTTGTCTCGTTTTTTTACAGCACAGAAACCTGACATTTTAACAGGGGTGTGTAGACTTTTTATATCCACTGTATACCATATGGAGTACTTTAAGATAGGTCTCTAAGATACTATAGTTAAGAGATCTGTCTAGCTCTATAAACTTGATAGGTAAGGTGCAAAACAGGTATATTCATTTTAACCAAGTTAATATGGCCTGTTAAACTGGCTCTTGGAGAAGAATAATACATACTTATCAAATTTAAAAATTCCCCTCTAAACCCAAATTTTGTCGGGACTTCAAATAAATGGGGCTATTCTAAGAAGTCATAGGCCTTTTCTATATCCAGGGCCAGGAAACAGGCTGGCATTATAGACTAGTGAATAGGATCTAAGTTATTAAGAATGTGTCTTATATTATCTACCGGTTTGCCTATGAGGAATAAATCCCACCTGATCTTTGTGTATAAGTATTGGTAAAAACGGAGTCACTCTATTGGCCATAATCTTAATATCGCCATTAAGTAGCAATTAGATTAAATTAAACTCAGATATAAATATAAATAAATGTATAGAGCCATGGAAAACACCTGACTTCTTACTTGCAGATATATCATCTCAACACTAGGGGTCAGCCAACATACTAGTCTTTCACCTCAGATCCCTCCCCACTTCCTCTAAAATAAAACACTTTCTAAATGTCACTTTCTTCTTGACCCTTTCTATCCCTTATCTTTTACTCTTCCCAGTTCTCTGCCCTTTAATTCCCTTTAGATTGTAAGTAGCGAGTTTCCAGTCTTGTAGGGTGCTTTGGGATAAAGCACTTTCTGCTAAGATTCTAAGCTCAAAGCAGGGCCATTCAACTTTTGAATTTGTTAAACTTGTATTTCCCCTGTTCTTATGCCCTGTACAGCGCTACGGAAAATGTTGACAAATAAAAGATAATAATAATAATAATAATATGGGTCTGTAATTTTTAGCATCTAAAGGATCGCTACGATCTTTAGGCAAAATCACTATCTCTTTAGCTTCAATCATTTCTGGGGATAGACAACAACCAACAAGAATAGAATTGAATAATAAGGTTAAGTACATTATAAGTAATCCTGCATATTTTTATAGCAAAAATTAGGTTAGTATAGGTTAGAACATCTGGGCGTGGAGATTTAACTGCTTTTAGCCCCTGGATTGTATCCCTTATTGCCTCATCCGTTAGAATTTAGCACTCAGAGATCATACTCCAACAAAGTAAGATGATCACATGAGACAAGAAAGGACCCCATCATGTGATTTATGTTATGTTTACAAGAGTCATATCATTTCAATATCATAGCTTGGAAATATCTGCTGAATTTTTTTTTCAGCTATTTTTCACTAACCCTGATTCAGTCCTCAATTGAAACATTTTTGATTGGGAAACCTTAGATCCCAACCAGTGAGCCAAAGAGGTATATCAACTTTAGAGAAAAAATTATGTTGTGTCCATCTCATAGCTTTTTACGTATAGCTGGAGAGAACTAAATCAAGCTCTGCCCGTACCTTGTGTACCCTCTGCTGTAACTTAGCGGTCTAACAACTCTGACTGTAATTCTTGTTCTCTAAGCCTTTGTCTCTTTTTATAATTAGAAGCTATTTTGATACAAGAAACCCCAATAAAAGACTTGTGTATTACCCACACCCACCCCATGTTTGAATCAGGAGTAAGATTAGTATTAAAGAACAGATCAATCTTCTGTGCTGTCTGGTCACGAAGCTGCGGATCTACCAATGAAGTCTCCAAGATCTTAAGAGTCTAGGACTAGGAGCTAGGCCTAGATAAAGTTTAACCATATAGTGACAAAGTCTGTTAGTGAAGTATAAATCCTTGGATAAGTACCATGATTGGAGGAAAAAATGTATATTCTCTCTCAAAAGGATGTAGAGCTTTGCAGGCATCCAAAAGGTGCAAGCTAGCTAAAGGAGTTGAGAGGTTCCTCAGCTTATTTGATACATGCTTATCATGCTGTGACAAATAATGATTCAGCTTGGCTTCTAGGGTGAAGTTGAGTTCTCCCCCTATAATCACCTTTCCCAAACCTTGCATTTCCAAATGTTTTAATAGCTTAACGAGGGTATCATGAGGAGAAGTTGTGGGAGGATACAAGTGTTAATAGTAGTGCCCAGGAGGTGCCCAGTTATGATAACAGAATTTCTGTTCCAGGATAAATGGGAAATTCTTAAACAGCAAAATGGCTGCTCCTGCCCTGTTAGAAGTCTGCCTAGCCGTATGGTATATAGGATAAGCTTTATGCAGAATTATAAGTACCTTATGTTTTGCAAAATTAGTTTCCTGAATGAGTAATGCTGAGGGATGATGTGTCTTGTATGAAGTGAAGGCTTTCCACCTTTTCAAAGGTGAGTTAATTCCTTCTATATTATAATTTGGAGTGTCCATCTAAAAGACACAAAAGTAATATTGTGCTGTGGTTCATATCCTACACAAGGCTGAAGATCAGGAATAAGCAAGGGGGAAGCAGAGACCCCAGCATCGACCGAACCAAGGAGGAAAGAAGCAAGCAACTAGAGGAGACAGGTTCTTCACCATTGCCTGAACTCCATGTCCATCAAGTCAGCCCTCAGTTACCAGGTAAGTCCTCAGTAGCAATACAGTCTCCTAACTCTCCTCTCCTGGTTCTCATGACTGATTGCAGCTCTGACTGGACGCTCCCACAGTATGGTCTCACCACACAGCCTCATGGAGCTACAGCATCAGCAGGGCTCCTCTCCTGCCCTTGGATCTCCTCAGCTGCTCACAGGCTTAGGGCCCTCAGAAAGGCAGCAGAGCTCCAGGTTCACCAGGGACACAGAGTCCCCAGCTCACGATCCAGCATGCTCCACACGGCCACCTTCCGAATCTCTACCGTCAACAGGCCACCCAGGTATGGTTGTGCAAAATGTAGTATGAGAGGTCTTCTTTTTTCTTGTCTAGATAAAATTTTGCTAGACTGACTACAAAAAAATTACTTTTAAGGAACAATGTAGCCCCAGAAAAACAACTTTAGGCAGGAGCTCATCTAACATGCTTCTGCACCCTTCACCAGCCAGGCCACACCCCCAAAATTTATATTTTTAAACGCTATAAGCAAATTTGTGCAATGAAATGCTTTATTATTTAGATACATAGATGTGCTGGGCATGTTGCAGTCCATAGGGTCACGGAGAGTCGGACACGACTGGACAACAACAACAACAAATCTACACACAAGGCATCTAATCCCAGACATTAACATTAGATTGTAGAGTTGGATATCAGCTTTCTCTTTCAAAATATTTGAGATTCCCCTGAGTTAGGGGTATCTCAAAGAAAATTTACTAATCTAGCCATTCTCAAATAGTGCTTAGGCAGCCTCATATGGGACTTGAATAGACAAAGAAATTAAACCATATTAGGTCCTTTTTCTAAACACCTTTTAACCAATTATTAAAAATTTATAGTAGGTAGACAGATAGATCGAGAGGGGGTGCAGCTCACTGTATACACAGATCAATTAATAGTTTCTGTAAACATACATACACATATTGAAAAATCCAAAAAGGAGGTTTGTCTCCACCACCCCCTCCCCAGTTCTTCCAAACCAAAATGGTAGATTCCACTGCAGAATAAAAACTTTCCAAAAAAATGCCCATTATCAAAAGTGTATGTTTTAAACATATGACTATAGTGGGACTTTAATCAGATGGGGAGTTGCTAAAAGTTTCACAAACTGCCCTTAAACAGCAAATGCAAGTTTTTCTGACTTGTACCAAATTATTAGTGATGTGTATGTGTTATCAATGTAATCCTGTTCATTTGCTGTGCATTAAATAAATATTGTTTCTTACTTTTGAATATGTCAGTTTTCTCTGAAGAAGAGCTGCTTATCTCCACCTATTTGTGCCTATCTTGGGGTGTGTCCAGCACTGTCTGGAAGCTGGACTAAAACAAAAGTCTGACCAGTCTATGCTGTGGTTCAGACTGAACATACTCAGTAAAGAGGGTGGGGCTATCAAGACTCATGCACTGACACTAGGCGGGACCTATGAGGGAGCAGCATACAGATTACAGTGGTACCTTGGTACTCAACATTAATCAGTTCCAGATGGCAAAAATGATAAGTACCAGACATGCTTTTCCCATAAGGATCAATGAAAATTTAAATAATACGTTCTGAACCCCAGAAATATCCACATTTATTTTGAAATGATGGTGTTTACTTTACCTGTACGGAGAGGACTTGAGGGCCCAATGAGAAGTGGTGAAGTAGAGGAGGAGAAGGAGGAGAGAGCTTATTGTTTGGAAGGAGAGCCCTTTTCCATTAAAACATCAGGTACTTGACATGGGTTTTGAGGGTAAAAAGAATACCACATCCATCTATTATTTACATTATATGGTTGTCCATTGGTCTTGCTACTACCACTGTAAACACTGACACATTTATGGTGTACTCTTCTAACATGTGAGGAGTTAAATCATTTTCCTTTGTACAAATTAAATGTCTGGGTCTACTAAAACAAATCAAATCATGACTTGGCCAGGCCAAGTTTTAAATATTTTCACATGGTTAAGAAAGACTTCTCAAGATGAAACATTGTGAAGGTCTCAAGATAGCGTGTTTTGAGACATACACATTGCACTTCAATACTCCATTGTCCCAAATAAATATTATCAAGCAGGTGTTCATACCATGGCCTTGTCTAATCAAAAATACTTGGCAGACAATATGGTCACACATATTAATATTAATCCAGTTTAATATTTTGTACCAGAGTGCTCTATAGATCTGGATAGAAACAGATATACACAACATATTTATCAATACATTCTAATTTATACATATACAGTACATGCAAACGGGGAGTAACTATTTGTGATTGGTGGAAACTAACTTGTGACGATGAGGAAGAAATAGATATCTAATGGCAGAAAGAAGGTGCTGGGTCTTTCCTGCTTTTTCCTGGGGTCTTTCCTTCTTCTTCTGTATTATTTTCTGTCTGGTCTTTCCTGGCTTATCTGACCGTCCTGTCTGTGGACAAACCTTTCATCCTTGGGCATCCTATGCCCCATTCAAATCTTTCCTAAGATATCTTAGTATATCTGTCTATATCAAATTCTATCCTATCTCTACAACTGTTTCTAACAAACAAATAACATAAAGAGGGATTACTTCAGACTGTCTTGAAAAGGGATCCTAAAATGAGACAGGTGTTATCCTGAAATTCTATACATGGTAATGTATAAACTGGTTTAACTTTCTAATTTGTAGTAGAGTCAAAATTAGCCCAATATACCACAATCCTTCTGTTAAGCTTTTGGGAATGTTCACAGAACCCAGACTAATTAGCACCTTCATTCCGGACTGTAGGTATTAATCAATATATTTCATTCTGTGCCCATATTCCCTACAACATACTGATTGACTTTATTCAATAATGTAACCATTTAATTCTGTTACAAAACCAATTATTAAAAACACATTTACAGCAAACCATACTTATCAATACTCAACATATATAGTCTTGTATCACACAATCAACAAAACTGTCTTACATCATTATTGATTGAATTGACTGATTTGATCAATTAAATTAAATGTAATCAATTCTGATGTAAGACCAGTAACCAAATAATATCTTGCCAACACCTACATACAAAGTTTAAATAGCTTGCAATCTCAGATACAATATAACCAATTTTGATACATATTTCTTCAATATATATTTCTATATTCTAACTGCCATATAAAGCTTCATAACATATTTTACTGCTTTCATAGAGTAACAGGGTATATTGCTTATTATTAATATCATATATACTGTATCAGATAGACAGCTGATTGTTTATACCCTCTGCATATCATTTCTGTATAGCACTAACAAAATACATAGACTGTTCTAACCAAAGTTTATAAGATTACTAGCGACTTGCCCGTCAAAAAATGATGGCAATAAGATTGTAAGGCAGGTAATGTTGTTTGTATGTGACATTAATAATTGCGAGGGTCTTGGTTGTTTGTGTGCTATGAGGAGCGTTGTGTTTTTTTTTCTATGCCAATGAATAATTATTAAAATAAGAAATTAATATACTTTACCTATTGTGAAGTAATATATGCAGAATTGTGTTGAAGAGCTGGCAATCTGTTTTCATGTTGCTGCAGCATCAGTGCTGTGGAGCTGCTGTGTAAGTGTCATGAATGTGTGCAGTGTGTAGTGTAAATAGTGTGCGTGCGCGAGCCAAATCCGTTAGCGTAGCTGTGTACTTCCGGATTGTATAAGTTTGTGTTCTAAAATGGCGTGTGTGGTATGCGGCTGTGGCTGATTTTGCGTTCTTGTTTGCGGATGTCGTCCGACTTGTTCGGGAAATCCGTAGGTGTTTGGTGGTGTTTTGTGTGTTTAGGGTGCTTTAGCCTCGTTTTCGCTTTGTTTGGCGGCCATTTTTTCTCTCGCTTAGGTGATTTTCAGTTGTCTAAACTTTGTAATTTTGACTTAAATAGAGGTGCAACTTCACTTGCAGATGTCCTGGGGTCCCCCCCCCCCCCCTTGCTCTGGATAAGCTTTTTATGTGTTTGTTGTGTGTATTTATTGGGTTTCTAATGTTTTTCGGGTTGTGTGGGTTGCGTCCTTGTTTTCGGATCTTGTATCGTCTTTTTCGGAAAATCTGTAGGTGTTTGGTGGTGTTTTGCGTCTTTAGAGTCCTTTAGCCTAATTTACGTTTTTTTTCGGCAGCCATTTTTTTTCTCGCTTAGGGGATTTTCGAGTGTCTATACATTTCAAGTGAATTTGAGATGTAAGTTCAGTTTTCGAGTTCCTGGCTGCCTCCCCTTGCTGTAGGTAACCTTTATGTATTTGTTGTGTGTATTTATTGTGCTTTTAATGTTTTCATGTGTGCGGGTTTCGGGAGGTAAGGTCATATTTTTGCTAGGTCATAATGGGTCGTAACGCGTCTCGTATTTTTGTGTGGTAAGTCCGTAAATTTTGCGAGGTCCGCAGTTGCTGGCAAGGAGCGCCCATGCCAGCAACTGAGGCCCTCGCTTTGCGAGGGCCGCAGGCTCACTACGCGAGCCCGAAGCGTTAGTAACAACCTGCATGCTTACAACTATATATGTGATATACACTGTTTATATACTCCTATATTGAACTAACCAAATATAGATTGTATTAAAATACATTGTTAATCCACATTTGATAAGTTTTCTGTATTGATCTAACCAAATATAAAGTGTGTTAAGACTAATTGTTATCCAATCATCCAAAAGAGATTGTAATAGACACCAGGTAGATTGTAAATTGTGAAGTAACTAAATATGAAAGCTTACTAGTGTAAACACTTATAATCCTTGATATTTACTTCTATACCATTAAATGCTATTTCTGCACACAGAGTATACTTGACGATAAATTGATCCTCAGACTCAATTAATCTATACATTGTAATATTTTAAGAAACTCTATTAATCTATACAGTGTTATATTTATGTCATATCAATTGCATGACAACGTGCACAGGGGATCTTTCTCTTTTCTGTCTGTTAACATCACTGAATCCTGCTGGAGGCTCTGATGTAGTGAGTTTCACTAGAAACCTATGAAGAGAACCCCATTTAGAACCAATTTCCTTGATCAGTGCAGTAGGTGCTTCATTCCTTCTTTCCTCTTTACCTGACAACATTTCCTTAGCCTGTTTCTGCTCCCTTTGATGTCCCTGTAGCTCCTCAGTGCTGAGCTCTTGCCTGTGCTCCTCCACTAACTCTTTGATGTCTTCATTACTCACCTCCAGACCCAAAGACACAGTGTCCTCCACTAGTTGGGCTAGTTTCAGCCTCCAAGTTCCTCAGAGTTACAGCTTCTAGCCACAATTTCCTCCAGGCAGAGTTAATTGGTCTTGTAAGAAGCTGCACACCAGGCCTTATTTGTCATAGTGACACGGTGGAGGATATTGAAATGGTCCTTACAGAACTCTCAGTGTCTACTCAGTATCCAAGGTCACCTCAAAGTACCTCTCAGTTTCTTAAAGTTTGACACGACCTGCTGATCAATGGGCTGGATCAGATGAGTTGTGCTAGTGGGCAAGAACTTAATAGTTATAAAATGAAAGTCCTCTAGCAAGTTGTCCTCCAAGCCTAGAGGGTCAGCAGGAGCATTGTCCATTATTAACCAGGCCCTTAGAGGCAGTTCTTTTTTTCTGCAAATATTTTTTGACAGTGGGTCCAAACACTTTGTTCATCCATTCGATGAAGAGCTGCATGGTTACCCAGGCTTTGCTGTTGGCTCTCCACATTACAATCAACTTGCTTCATATCACATTTTCTCTTTAGAAAACTCTGGGGTTATCACTGTGATAGACTATGGGGGGCTTAATTTTTAAATCCCCACTAGCATTCCCACATACCAACAATGGCAATGTCTTCAATTCTTGAGCGATGTAGGCTTTGTTAGGCATTTTCTTCCAAAATAACCCAGTCTTGTCACAGTTGAAGACTTGTTGGGGAATAAAAGTCTCAGACTCTACATAGTCTCTAAACTCCCTAACAAAGGTTTTGGCAGTTTCTTTGTCTGCACCGACTGCCTCACCACGCTGTGACTGCAAGTTCTCTTTTTAAAATTCTCAAAACAAAAATGACTGGCTTTAAATACTTTACTGCTCTCACGACTTGCTGTAGACCAATCTTTTACCAGATGAGCATGCAATTGTTTTGTTTTCTTGCAAATTATTGCCTGGTAAATACTATCACCAGCTAACTGTTTCTTTTTTTTATCCAAATGTACAACAATTTCTCCATTTTCTCCACCGTCTGTGATCTTTGATTAGTCACAGCCTTTACACCTCTAGCCACATCGGCTCCTTTAATAGCTTCCTTATTTTTCATAGAGATGGTTGTGTGTACTCAGCAGCGAGATCACACACATGGCTACCACACTCATACTTGGCTATTATCTCTATTTTTTGGTCCATGGTGGTATCACTATTTTTCTTTTTTGCTGAGTGGTATCACTAGCCTTCATTGAACTCATGATGTAAGCACAAGCTACACTTCGGTTGTTCAAAGCACAATCTATACTTTGGTCCTTATAAACACAGGCTGCACTTTGGTTCTTATAAGCACGGGCTGCACATTAATCCTTATAAGCACAGGCAATACTTTGGTCCTTATAAGCACAGGCTGCACTTTGGTCCTTATAAGCACAGGCAACAATTTGGTCCTTATAAGCACAGTATATCAACAATATAGGGCAAAGAAGTACATACAATCTAAATTATTTTATTTAATTTAATAAACTATGGAGATAATTACAAATAAATGTAAAATTGCTTAAAACTATATAGAAAAACCCTTTTGGGAAATCAGTGTAATGTGTATACAGTGCCTTGCAAAAGTATTCACCCCCCTTGACTTTTTACCTACAGTATTTTGTTACATTACAGCCTTAAGTTCAATGTTTTGTTAATCTGAATTTTATGTGATTGATCAGAACACAATAGTCTAAGTTGGTGAAGTGAAATGAGAAAAATGTATAAACTATTTTTTAGAAATAGAAAACAGAAAATTGGCACGTGCGTATGTATTCACCCCCTTTATTATGAAGCCCATAAAAAACTCTGGTGAAACCAATTTCCTTCAGAAGTCACATAATTAGTGAAATGATGTCCACCGGTGTGCAATCTAAGTGTCACATGATCTGTCATTACATATACACACCTTTTTTGAAAGGCCCCAGAGGCTGCAACATCTAAGCAAGAGGCACCACTAACCAAACACTGCCATGAAGACCAAAGAACTCTCCAAACAAGTAAGGGACAACGTTGTTGAGAAGTACAAGTCAGGGTTAGGTTATAAAAAAATATCCAAAACTTTGATGATCCCCAGGAGCACCATCAAATCTATCATAACCAAATGGAAAGAACATGGCACAACAGCAAACCTGCCAAGAGACGGCCGCACACCAAAACTCATGGACCGGTCAAGGAGGGCATTAATCAGAGAGGCAGCACAGAGACCTAAGGTAACCCTGGAGGAGCTGCAGAGTTCCACAGCAGAGACTGGAGTATCTGTACATAGGACGACAATAAACCGTACGCTCCATAGAGTTGGGCTTTATGGCAGAGTGTCTATTACTTTCAGCAAAAAGGCATTTGGGAGGTACAGTAGATGCACTGGTCTGATGAGACTAAAACTGAACTTTTCGGCCATCAAAGAGAACTCTATGTCTGGCGCAAACCCAACAAATCACGTCACCCAAAGAACACCATCCCCACAGTAAAACATGGTAGTGGCAGCATCATGCAGTGGGGATGTTTTTCGGCAGCCGGGACCGGGAAACTGGTCAGAGTTGAGGGAAAGATGGATGGGGCTAAATACAGGGATATTCTTGAGCATAACCTGTACCACTCTGTGCGTGATTTGAGGCTAGTACGGAGGTTCACCTTCCAGCAGGACAATGACCCCAAACACACTGCTAAAGCAACACTTGAGTGGTTTAAGGGGAAACATGTAAATGTGTTGGAATGGCCTAGTCAAAGCCCAGACCTCAATCCAATAGAAAATCTGTGGTCAGACTTAAAGATTGCTGTTCACAAGAGCAAACCATCCAACTTGAAGGAGCTGGAGCAGTTTTGCAAGGAGGAATGGGCAAAAATCCCAGTGGTAAGATGTGGCAAGCTCATAGAGACTTATCCAAAGCGACTTGGAGCTGTGATTGCTGCAAAAGGTGGCTCTACAAAGTATTGACTTTAGGGGGGTGAATAGTTACGCACATTGACTTTTTCTGTTATTTTGTCCTATTTGTTGTTTGCTTCACAATTCAAAAAAAAAAAAAAACATCTTCAAAGTTGTAAATTAAATGATGCAAATCATCACACAATCCATGTTAATTCCAGGTTGTGAGGCAACAGAACACAAAAAATGCCAAGGGGGTGAATACTTGCAAGGCACTGTACATTCATATCAGAACTCTTCTCCAAAGATTCCACAATTAGACATCACTGATTCACACAGCTAATTCCTTTTAAATATTCAACGTTAGTATGGTTAACATAGTAACTGGTCCCTTACTTTTCTCTACATCTTCCACACTATTTTATGTAAAAACTCATCAAATTCGAATACCACATGTGACGAGTTTTTACGTAGATGAGTACCGAGATACCACTGTATAACATAGCTATTACTTCTATGTAGGCAGTGAGGGTGGAGGTAATAATGTCATTGGGCTGGGCTAGTAACATCATATCCTAGCCTTCTTCCAAGATGCTTCCATGATGGTTCAGTCCCCAGGCAGAGCTGGCCATATCCCCCTGACAAGCCACATGGGGTGGAAATAAGCAACTCTGCCTGAGGGGAAAGCTGACAATTTTAAAAGGTAAGAAAAAATATTAACTTTTTTTAAATTTTGATTCAAATACTGTATCTGCTTAACAAACATACATATGAGCTTTACTATTAACTGCATCATAAGTTCATAATAAAAAATATAGTTATGGAATGAGCTTACAGGTCAGCAGAGCACAGTGAAACAGTGTGATAACATATATACACAACTTATATGGTGACACCTACATCTATCAAAATGCACTACAAAGTAACACATATCCACAATGTTCTTCTAAACGGTGTATGTTGTATGCTGCCACCAATGAAGGACCTTTACTCAGCTTCAAAAGAGAGCTTTTAGCAACAGGATCACTACTAACTGACACTGTGTCTCTTGTTGTGGTTATCCATACGGTTTTCTTGGCAAAGATGCTAGAGTGGAATTCCTTTACTCCTACTATTAATTACTTTTTTCTATATTAAACATATGTACTCATCTCAATATACCTCTTAATATCTCAAATGGCCCTCTTTTGAAGATGTGTCTATTTCCCATATATACCATGCCACACTCAGGTTCCTTCTGCTTATGTCCATAAAAAATACAGAATATGGACAATCAGTTCTACAGAATTTGTGTCTGTATAGACATTGTGCACATTTTAGTTATTTTGCGGTTTAAACATATGCTTGATCCACTGATGGTGCTGATTGCATTAACACCACTAGTGGATCATTTTTCAAAAATATAATTATTCCTTTTTGGCCATTTGAAAATTTGGGTAAAATGTATATAGTGCCAATATTTTTTTACTCACAATATACTGAACCCCATTTTCCTTTAACCCCTACCTCTTCTAATACTCTGCTAATGCTTTATTCACCCCATACAATTGGTAAAAATGGGTTCAAATGCACCCCATAAGTCTCCTACTGTTGCAGTATTCACCATATATATTTATTCCTTCATTTTCACAACTTTTTTTTTAATTATAATTTTACCCAACCAGAGTTACCATTTTTTTTTTATTCCAGGAACAGTTTGCTGCTAATGTCACTTTACTGTCACAGGGGATTATCAATTCAGTGAGCCTCTGCCCCAAAGGTGCAGCATTACAGTTTTAGTAATAAACCTAACACAATAGCATGTACCTATTACACCTGAGATGGATGAAAAATCACAGATTGGATGTTATGAAGTGCTTCTGTGAACATTGTCTCTCTCCCTGGATCATAACATTTCTAGATGCATCTTGAGAAATATGTGGTGGCAGACCCCACAGTTTATATTAGTTTATATTGTGTGCCATCATTGGAACCAGAAGAATATGCAATGATTATGGAACTGCCATAGTGCTATTATTGATCACATAACGCCACAGTTGATACTCCTAAAAAAATATCCCTTAACAGCATGACCCAATAACATGGCTAATTTCCAAGGACATGACACAAATGAAAAATCCAATCCCACAGATTAAACCTAACAAGAAACCACACATAACTCCCCAAATGTATTAACCGTACACATACATCATATATATAGTTATCAGTGTCCGGAAAGTTTGCGATGTTGGTCATGCTTTGTATTCATCGCGAATCGAGGGACGCCTGCGAGCCTCACAAAGCAAGGCGAGCCGTCGACGCACGCACAAATTTAGGCTGCAATGAGCACAGGGGGAGAGCCAGGAAGCCTGGGAGTGAGGTTGCAAGCGATTTTGAGCCATATTTGGGGTTTTTTGTCAATCCAAAATCAGCTAAGCAAGGAAAAAAATGGCGGACAAAAAACGTAAAAATTCTAGGGAAAAATACAGAGGAGACACACACAGGGAAGGGACAGGGGTTTGATGCTGCAAAGCAACACATGGCATTCCCAAGCACAAAACTTGCAGGTTAACAAAACCTGCAATGAGCGGACCGTACAGTAGGAGGGAGGAAAGGCTCGCAATGATTGCCGAAGGTGTTCAGTGCAAAGCAGGACACTTGAAGTACACAGGGGAGAACGCTCACGCGATAAGCGTCGAAGGCGCTCAGCGCAGGGCTCGCGATGAGCGCCGAAGGGGCTCAGAGGAGCAAAAGCCTCACATTGTGTGGCAAACAGCATTGCCAGCCTTACAATTTTAGTAAGTAGATAGCACATTATAAAGAAAAGCAATAGATAACATAGAAATTATTAATTATTCGGCATATGTTAAGTCAAAACATTTGTTGGGATTTTTTAAAATTTGAATAATACTAATAGATCCCTTGACATATTTATTATTATATCTCTTGTTACTATATACTAGCAACTTGGCTGTCATAAATGACGGTTTCATATGTTATGTTCAATTGTCTGTTCTGTCTCTCTCTGTGCACCCTCTGTCTCTCTCTCTCTGCACTCTGAGTGCTGTCTCTTGCTCCCTCACTTTCTCTCTCTCCCTCCCACTCTCTCTGCCTCCTCTCTCTCCCCTTCCCTTCCTCCTTCCCTCCCTCTCTGCCTCCACTCTCTCTATCCCTCCTTCTCTACCCCTCCTTCTCTCTCTCTGCCTCCAAACCTTCTTCTCTCTATGGGCCTCCTCTCTCCTTCCCTCCCTTACTCCCCATCCCTCTCTCTCCCCTCCCTATCTCTCTCCCTCCTTCTCTCTCCCTCCCCCTTTCCCTCCCTCACTCCCCCATACCCCTCTCTTCCCTTCCCTCCCTCACTCCGCTACCCCCCTCTCTCTCCCCTCTCTATTTCTCCGTTCTCCCTCTTTCTCTTCCTCCTCTCTCCCCCATCCCTCTCTGCCTCTTCTCTCTCTCCCCTCTCTCTCCCCCTCCCATTCTCTCTCCTCCCTGCCTCTTCTCTCCTGCCTCATTTCAATTCCATTGCTATGATGAGAACACTAGGAATATCAATGGATATCTATAGGATTTTGAATGACAATGTGTGTAGTAGTAACTGGATCATATCGAATGGATACAGCATTTGGTTAGCCAACTACTCAGGACAGCTAGCGTTGCTTACCGGATTATGCCACTAGTCCTTACTTACCCAGGACTATCACAGTCCTTCTAGCCTTTTATCCAATCACCCCAGAATCTTACTAAATTGAAACCTAGGCTTCCTAAAGTTTATCACCCATCTATCCCTTCCAGCATGAGTGTCCATCGCCACAAACGTTACCAGACAACAATGGCCCATTATGGTCCGATGTCGCTACTTTTGCTCTCTTCACTGAAACTTAAATTCTACATTCAGCTGGACCTGCCAATGAGGGGTTAGGTCATCTCCTCTGTGGCTTTCTGTGTATTGGTGCTAGGTTTTCCCTTGGAAGGAGGCTTGTTTCAGAGTATGTGGAGAGCAGGGATGCTATTCTGGAACGTTGATGCCAGCAAGCTATTTAAGATCCTACAAGCTCGGCTCCAGCAATATATAAACAAAGAACTCCCAGATGTGCAAGACGGGTTCCGCAGAGGCAATCAAACAGGGTATGCACATGAGAACAAATTGCAAATATCTGCTTGATAATAGAGAGAACAAGACAAGTTCTAGAAAAACATTTACCTCTGCTTCATAGACTATTCCAAAGCATTTAACTGTGTTGACCACAACAAAATATTGCAGGTTCTCAAAGAAATGGGGGTACTAGATTATCTCACCCACCTCCTAAGGAGTCTGTATGTGGACAATGAAGCCACAGACAGAAGCGAACATGGATTAACTGAATGGTTCAAGGTTGAGAATGATAGCAACATGGTTTTATTCCATATACTAATTCAACTTATATGTGGAATACATCATGCATAAGGCCTGACTGGAAGAAGCCAAAGCCGGAATTTATATTGCTAATAGAAATATCAACAACCTCAGATATGCGGATGGTACTACTCTGATGCAAAAAAATGAGGACAAACTATTGATGAAAAAAGATGGAGTTCATGGCAAACAGCAATCTCAATTCCTGGCATAAAAAGGGGGAAAAAGTGGAGGCGGTGACAGATTTTATTTTCCTGGGCTTCAAGATCTCTGCAGATGGTGACTGCAGCCATGAAATGAAAAAATGTTTGCCCTGGGGAGGAAAGCTACGGCAAGTCTGGATAAGCTATTAAAAAGTAAATAAATTACACTCTCAACAAAGGTCCGCATAGTTAGAACTATGGTATTCCCAGTAATAACATACGGATGGGAGAGATGGACCATAAAGAAGTCTGAGTGCCATAGAATGGACTCCTTTGAATTGTGGTATTGGAGAAAACTGCTTAGAGTCCATTGGACTGCAAGAACATCCAATAAATCAATATTATAGGAAATCAAGCCAAACTGGCAGTGGAAGGTTTGATCATGGAGTTGTAGCTCAAATATTTTGGCCATATCATGAGAAGACAGGATTCCCTAGAGAAGACTTTGATGCTCCTAAATATTGAAGACACATGGAGAATGGAACAGCAGAATTGTTTAGATGCAGTTATTGAAGCAATGAACATGAGCTCAGAGAGGCAGTGGCTGACAGATGTGCCTGGCGTGCTGCAATCCATAGGGTCACGGAGAGTGGAACACAACTGAATGACTAAACAACAGCAACAACAACAAAATGCACTTTATTGAAACACCTCAGGTTTTATATACAAGGTAGAACCAAAAGGTCAGAGTATTTCAATCAGTCTGGGTGCAGGGTAACAAAAGAATGCAGCACCCCTATGGTAATGGTTCCAGATTCTAGAGATTTTTCAAGACTAGTTATCTTGAGCAGTGTTTTGAGTGGAGACAGAGGTAAACAGATGGATTGGACATACAGGTATACCCCGCTTAAAGCTTCCCCATTTAGAGCTGATTCACTATAGAGTTGTTTTTCCTGCCAGATGCCTTTTAACGCTAAACCCTGCTATAATGCTGTTTTTGCCTGCCAGATCCCTTTTTACGCTCTGATTGTCCATAGCACTGCCTCGCTATAACGCTGTTTTTTTCCTGCCGGACCCCTGTTAACGGTCTGATTCGCTATAACGCTGTTTTTTTTCTCCAAAGAAAACAGAATCCAGGATGACCCAGAAGCTTCAACATCAATAATTTAGAGGTTAAATCTCTGCTAATGTTCAAATTTGTGTTAGTTTTATGTTTGCTGTTTCTTTGAAGTTCATATAAAACCAAAAAAGTTTAGATTTCAATTTACATTGTATTGTTGTCATGAGTTCCCCTATCCCTATCTTCCCCATGTTAAACTGCCCCGTTTAGAGCTGTGTTGCTTAACACGCCTATTGCCTGGAAACTATCTACAGTGTTAAACGAGGTATAGCTGTATCCACAATCAATGAAGTTACCTCCAGCAGCTGAATTCACAAAGGCATGTACACTTTTATTGCTGCAGAGTGACAGGAAGCAGGAGTTGTAAGGTGTAAGGAGGCATGTTAGATATTCCTAGAGTTAGAGCCTCTGACTGTTCTAGGCTTGGAAGTGTCCTGGCCTGTTGGGACAGGACTTAAGGACATAGCTACTAAAACCACAATACAAACAATCTTTCAATGAAATCCTGTAGCAGTGTTGTCGAACAGAGAGTTTGATTTACCAAGGCTCTTTACTGTATTCTGTGGTCTCCTCTTTAGACCTAGGCACCATATTGGAGTACTTTTCAGTAGATGCTTTGTGGGAATGGTCATTGTGCAGTGATGTTGGCACATTGGAGTAGGACAGGCCTACAGCGTCTAAGACAGACTGGAAACTGACTTCATTCCAATCTGTTTCAGCTGCCATTGATATAAATGATATGGTGTAGTCATTAACAGTATTATTAACCTCTTTTAGATGTACTAGATTCCACTTGGCAAGGAGTCGTAGACAAGGGCAAAGAGATAATGGAATAAAAGGTATGAATGCAGTGGGTATGTTAACCGAAAGGATAGTGTAAAGGAGTGAACCTGTTCCTGTTCTGTCTCCCATTTACTTACAGAGAGTCCATTGCGTTCCTCCTATTTATATTGCTATATAAATAATATATAGGAGAAGGCCTGCTGAAATCAATTATGAGAGGGAGAGATACTTTTTTGTCACTCTTTTGAAGGACAGACACACATTTAAGGGGAAACCCCTATCTTCCAGCCATTACCATGTTGCAATTTCTCAGATTCCTGCTATTGTTTTTTCTCATAGACTAGGAGAAAGATAGAAACTACAGGATATATGGCTATACGGAGGATTGTGCACATAGTAAGTGTTTGTATGATTAAAACTTCATACAAAAATTGTGGTTACACTAATAGTGCAAACCTTTTTTGAGAGTTAAAGGTGTCGCTGCTTGGCATTTGAAATATTGTGATGTGGGTATGCAGTGCTCCATTTCCAGCTAGGTAGAACCACAGTTCACCCCTGATCATGTTCTGTAGGTTCACACCTTTTTCTACCAACAGACCTATTAGATAAGCCCTGCATGGGAACCCAGAGACTGTGAAAAAAGGTACGAGGAAGGATATTCAGGAGGTGTTTGGAGATATCAGTGCTACAGAAAAATGATGTGTGCAAACATCATCAGGGGCAGCTTGACCCTTTAATAAATAAGTTAACTATGATACCCTCTCTATCTCTACAGTTAATATCATTTGTAGTCATTATTTATGCATTTGGAAGTAAACATGAGAGGTTTTCCTTTTTTTTTTTGCAAACTAGTTGCCAAGGTCAAGCATTTTGCTATATCCTCCAACAAAAATTATTTACAGGCTTGTCAGCCCATCCTCAAAATCACTGGTACCTATGCTACTTGGTAACCCTCTGCAAAACATACATATTTATGCTGCTTTCATCTTTCTGGATGTTTTTTTATTAAATCAACCATATTGACTTGACATTTTTGAAAATTATGACACCAAGTAGCCAGTGTTCATTAATATCAGTTTATCTGAAATGCAGGAAATCTGTGTTTGCTCCATTGAATACACTGTAAACCCTCTTCATGGTGCAGAAGAGCACATAATTGTAAGTTAAAATTATCGGGTCGACTATCTCGACTCAACTACAGCAATTCCCTCCTTGCTGGCATGCCCATCTCTCGACTGTCTCCACTCCAATCCATAATGAACGCCTCCACTAGACTCATCTTCGATACCAAACAATCAGTGTCGGCAGCTCCTCTCTGTCAATCACTCCACTGGCTTCCCATAGCTTCCCGAATCACATTTAAAATCATGACCCTAACATATAAAGCCATCAACACCAGTGCATCCCCTTATATCTCTGCTCTTGTTTCAAAATACTCTTCCAACCGCCCCCTTCGTTCTGCTAAGGACCATCTTCTTTGCTCCTTTCTTATCACCTCCTCTCATTCAAGAGTTTCTTGTGCTGCCCCTAATATCCTTGCCTCGCTCCATTAGACTATCGTCCTGTCTCAACACATTTTTAAAAATCACTAAAAAGACACCTGTTTAAAAAATATTATAACCTTCAGCCTTAATATGTACAACTGCACACTCCACAGCTTAATATCACTCACACCCACAATCTACAGTACAACACACAGACACCTCCACTTGACTAAACAAATTGCTTTCACGCTGCCATCTTGCATTTGTCACCCTCTTGTATCACACCTAAACCATTTAGATTGTAAGTTTGTGAGTTTTCAATCTTGGGTTGGTGAGCTCAACAATAGGGCCCTCCATTCTTTATAAGATGTAATTTTTTTTAATTAAAGCTAAAAAAAATCTAAAGTTTTAAATCTCTTTTTTACATACAGTCTATACTGCCCACTGGCTGTTGCATGAGTAATTAGCAGATTGCCGAGTGCAGTGTACAGGTGTGGGAAATTAACCTTTAATTGCCATTTTAACCAGTGTGTGTTACCTTGTGTGCCTGTAACAAGGCCAAATATCCAAGGGTATGTAAACGTTGATCAGGGCCATTTGAGTGATTTCTGTTATCATTGTGATTTAAAAAGGAACAAAAAACTATGTGATAATAAATGGCTTCATATGATCACTATCCTTCAATTCAATCAGATTCTCTAAATAAATGCCCAAATTTCACAATTTCTGCCAGGGTATGCAAACTTTTGAGCACAACTGTATATATATATATATATATATATATATATATATATATATATATATATATATATATACATTCTATTTAATAGAGCATCATACTCTTAAATCTTTACTTTTTCAACAATCACATGCATACTTTTTCTTACCGATGCATAAATTATTCATACAATTCTACTTATGAAATCATTACAGGGGCCTATAAATATACAAATATATTAACTTCTGTTTCATTCTGATCAAGCATTGGCCTATTTCCCCTATGAGTAAGTATGTTTTCCCCAAGGACAAGTATAATTTCAATTATGTACAATTATGGGCTAGTTGTCCAGTGCTTTCTTGTGGGGCGCTATAGTTTCCCTATGGGCAAGTATAGTTTGACTAGGGCCAAGCAATTTACTGCATGTCTCTAGGTGGTAAAACGGTTTTGTGTTTCCTTATCAGCAATCATGTTCATAGAAGGACCATGAATATCAAGAGGATCAGGTATGGTAACCCTGTATTAATGCATGACTTTCCCATGGGCATGAATGTTTTCCCTTTTGACAGTTATGGGTTCCCTATGAGCAGGTCCCAATGAACAGGCACTAGTTCCTTAAGGGCATTTATGTATTTTCTATGGAAGTTATGGGTCTCCTGTGGGCAGCCATTATTATGCTATGGGTATGGTTATCCTTTGAGTAGCTGGTATTATTCATTTTAGTATGTCTCACATTTGAGGTTCAAATTGTAGTTCAAAGGCCACAATGTGTCGCCACCCGCACAAAACTGAACACTATAGGACGGTATGCCCTTCTATTGTCTCTCCCATCATAGGGGGACAGAAGAAAACTATGGACGTGGAGTTTGTCACTCCCATCACAAGGTGACACAGTCAGAAGGGAGCTACAGGACATTCATTTTGTCTCTCCAAATAGAAAGTGACCCACACAGATAGGATCTACTGTATATGATATAGAGTTTGTCCCATATATAACAGGGCGTCAGCTGTTTTAACATTCGACCTGTAAAACTTAGCAGGGCCATCATGCTGTATAGGCTAGTTTAATCCCTATTTTGTTCTGGCACCCACTAGATAAAATTATGAAACTATTTCCAGCTCACTTAAATAAAATGCACTTTTATCCAGAGCTATTATTATTCATAATTAGAAATATCCCAATTCTATTTGGAGTGTCTGAATTTACACCACAAGTGTTTTAAAAAAAACCCTACCTCTCCCCCGCATACTCTCCCCAACTCCCCTCGCCCCCGCCAATCATAGTTAAGAAGGGGAGGTGACCCTTTAATAAAGCCCTGTAATCCCCCCGCGGCTGTTGAATCTTCCTTCAGTCCCTGTGGACATCTGTGAAGATTTCACCAAGACTCCCTCTCCCTCCCTGCCCAGCGCTGTCTCTCCATCTCCCCCCCTCAGTCAGCACCACTCAAATCCCAAAAGCCGAGAGGATCTTACATCGGGGCTGATCCGTTTGTTTGTCTGCAGTTAAGTGCAGTTGGGGAGGACGCTGCCAGGTAATATAACCCATCATAGAGAAGTAGGATTTTTCTGTGAGAAATGGGTAAAAATTTGCAAATATTATCATTAATTATTATTATTATTATAATAATAATAACATTATTATTAATGATAAAACCTGTTGTACCTAGTCATTTAGCCCCTCCGTAAGAGACAAGAAAACAATATTAGGGGCTGTGATATCATAGAGGTATAACAGAGTTGAGGGTTAAAACTGGGTCATAATACCTCCATTGGAAGTGTTAGAGGCCTTTCCCATGTCGAAGACAGTACGGATAGGACCATATACATATATACTATGTATACACAGAGTACGGAAATACTTTTCATAGTTGAACCTCTTTCACTCTTGATATATATTAGTTTTAAAGAATGTTAGTGCTTTAACCTTTTCGCTTTTAAAAAATGTTTCCTGTGGGGTGAAAAGTAGTGTTTTAGGGCTTGGGTAACCCAAATTAGTAGTTTCAGGCCTGTCCCTCCGGACAATCCTTGCATAATAAATATATATACGCCCTGATTCTTCCATAGCATTAAACAAGCTATCAGGTAAATATTGTACTTTTCCAGGGACCCCGTCATTACATAGCTTTTTTTCTGTGCCCTTTGAATGGCATTAAAATATTTATTTGGACCTCAGTAAATGTTGTATAATATAACTGACTACTTCTGCCTTATGTTATCCTAAGTAGGTATGCTGTAAGTTTTAAATCATAGTTACAGGAGAAACATAGGGATTTTGTAGTAGAGACCTGAATACTGCTGCAGAGTATGTTTGATGCTCTAGTAAGGACCATAGCATGGGAATCTATGGGGAATGATTATAATTTGATGAATTCTATTGTGGGATCTGTATAGGGAATTGTTAAAGGAAGATAAGTTGTTGCATATGGTAGACTTAATGGAAAAGTATTTATTTATAGGAAATATGTATAGGGCAATGTATAGGAAATATAATAGTAAACAAAAAGGGGAGACAGGCTAGAGTATTGACAGGGCATGAAGATGGGGAAAGTTGGTATGGTGTACCAGTGTGTAGCTATATTACTTTATAGGCAAAGTCTGTAGGACAGATTGTATAAATGAATATTGCTTTATAATATCAGGAACACGTAGACCTTTTTAAAATGATGCGATCTGCGTATCTCAAGGCTGGCAAAATATTTACCACTAATTAGTGCCACTGATACACTATGCTTCATATATAAACAAGTGGCCAGTTAGTTTTATTCAGATTGATAATTGAGGGCTGACAGTTGCCTCTCTGGATATAGTGGAAATTGTACAGAAATCATCTTTTACCCTATACGGGCGTTTTACAGTTTCTATACATTTTTTCTAACACTGTTTCCTCAGTCTGATAACTGGGATCAGGCAGACTGTGAATGATTGTCTGTATTCTCATGGGAAATTCTGATTGTTCTCAAATTGAAATGTGACAATTGAAGCAAAAGTGTGATGTTATAGGATGGTGAACGAAGCAGGCTGGGAAATGTTTGTGAAATAGTAAAAGTGATATATACTATATATATATATATATATATATATATATATATATATATATATATAGTTTGTGTGGTCATGTGTGTGTAATTGTTTTATGATACAAATAAACAATAAAAATAATAAGCATAGTAACGCACCATCATATTCGCTATACATGGGTTACAATAAAGGAAAAATCAATAGCAGTATTAACACATTTCAAAGAATGGAGGCCCCTTTCTTTGAGCTTAGAATCCAGTGTCCATGGAGCTTCCCCAAAGCACCTTACAAGACTGAAAACTCAGAAACTTGCAATCATATGCTTATGTGCTCTGTTTTTAACAGCCTTTTATATCAAGCTCTTATTGTAACATTTATATGTATGTGTTT
Source organism: Discoglossus pictus (assembly GCA_027410445.1). Lineage (NCBI taxonomy): Eukaryota > Metazoa > Chordata > Amphibia > Anura > Alytidae > Discoglossus > Discoglossus pictus. Next base: position 251,065,260 of record CM050163.1, read on the forward strand.
TTTATTTGTATAACACCATCATTGTGCACAGCACTTTACAGAGACAAAGAACAAAAAAAACTGCATTATGATATAATTACATTTAGTATAGAGGCAACCAAGGGTAACTTAGCTCCTAACATGAAGCACTTACAATATACTTATATGATGGATACAGACACAGTATGGTAAAAGGGTAAGAGCCACACTGTGTATTATATGTGTGCATGTATATCTCTGTCTATCTATCTATCTAGACCCTCCTTCCCCTTTAGGGGCAGACACATCTAAAATGTCCATACTGCAGGCTGCTTTGAGAAGTGCTCATTAAAGTACATTTTTCACAAAACTTATATCAATACTATGTAGTAACTCACAGAATACTATGTTATTTGTAAAAAGGCAAGACTTTATTCTGCACATTCTACAAGTTGCTAGGTTGCCAGAATGGGCCTTTCTTTCCTAACTGCCATGCCAACCCTTCCATTTTGCTTTTAATATATGCCTCATATTTAACACTGGGCTATTCTGAGTATCTCAGGGGAACTAGTCTGTTATTTATAGAAGACCAAAATGTATGTTTTTTTCTTGTAACAATGGTCAAATGGTTAAGATATTGGTGAGGGAACCAAGACTGGTGTCAGAAAGGTTTATTGACAACACCAAGACTTCCCGTTATAATTATAAGCAATTAGAGCCAAGTGTCTTGTATCAACCTCCTACAGTACAGTAATACCTCAAAGAAAATGTTGTTTGAAGTTATAATGATAAGGCTAAAATGTAGGGCATGTTCTTAGCAAAGCAAATAAACAGTGCAGTATGTTTCTCAGAAATATTATTAGACCTGTAATTACCATGATAGTGAGTCATGGTTTAATGTATAATATGACTATAGTTTTAAGTTAAGTATGCAATTCATATTATGTTTAATAGTCCCAAGTAAACCAAGAATTGTATACCTAATGGTAATTTGATGTCAGCAACAGAAAAAGAAAGGGACTTAAGAGTTATTATATCTCATGATTTAAAAGCAGCCAAGCAATGTGACCAAGCAGCAGGTAAAGCAGTTAAGATGATTGATGGTGTTGGAGGAATAATTAAGAGCAGAAAAAGAGAGGTCCTAATGCTTATCCGAGACATGCTTGATTTATTTTATTATGTTTGTCCCTACCACTTCTGCTAGAAGCCAACTCCACTTAGCTGCTACCTGGCCTGGCACAGGCACAAAACGTTTTGCATTGCTCTAGACATCATCTAGAACAGCGGTTCTCAACCTTCCTAGTGCCATGACCCTTTGATAAAATTTCCCAAGTTGTGGCAACACCTAACAGTAAAATTATTTTCGGTGCTCCTTCATCACTATAATTTTGCTACTGTTATGAATCAAAATATATATATATCTGATATGCACAATGGCTTCTCATTCTTACAAATTTAACATAATTAAAGCGCAATGATTAATCACAAAAACAATATGTAATATATATTGTGAAAGTTAAAAATAGTGAAGTTACGAGAATGGAAACGTTTGTAATCATTATGATTAAATTGTCTGCCAACATCTATCGAAAGACAATTATAGTAAGAAAGTACTAACTACCAGTGGAAAAAAATTGTACAATTACAAGTTTTACATATTAGAATAGAAAAAAAAAATTCTGATTGTGTTAGGTGACCCCTGGCAAATCGTCATTTGACCCCCAAAGGGGTCGCGACCCACAGGTTGAAAATCGCTGATCTAGAAACAAAGAGTGTACTTTGCAGGGCATGTTTTGCTGCCCTAAGTGACTGGTCCAGTTCTGGAGATTGAATCTCCAAAAGGATATTATCATATTGGAAAGAATTCAAAAGAGGATGACTAAAATGGCGCAGGGTCTAAAAACCACTTGTAAGGAAAGACTTTATGTACATAATATTCACAACTTACAATACAGAAGAGAGTGGGGTTATATGATTGAAATCTTCAAATAAATCAAAGGATTTAGTAAAGTTCAGCAAGGTGCCAGTGTGCGAAAAAGTAATATACAGGAAGGGTAGCAGATAAGTGGAGTTGCCTTCTAACAGAAGTAATAGGGACAAACATAATAAAATAATTCAAGCACGCCTTATATAAGCATAAGGCCATTCTGAGGATTTATTAATTCCAGCTTGTTAGAATGGGCAATCTAGATGAGCCTATTGATTATTATCTGCCATCAAATTTATTTTTCGAAAAATGATCAATAATAATATAGTCAAGTAAAGATATTCTATAACAAGGAGCTCTATAACAAGGGACATTTTGGGGATTTTTTTCTTCTTTCAGTTAGCTGTACAAACACACCCCATTTCTTGATCTTGCTGATACCACTTTTCAGAATCAGTAACAGATAAAGAAGCTGTGTCCTATATACAAGACTTAAACCGTATAACATTCCTCTTATATAAATCTTGTGACAACTCTATAGCAGACCCCAGTATCTTTCACAGGTTGATCCCACTGATCTCTGCCGAGGTGTCTCCTCCTGGAACAGTGCTGTGTTGTTGTTTGTTGAGTTGTGACAGATAGAAACCCTGCTAATCCCCCAATACTACAGCAGATCCTTAGATAAAGAGCTTAGCTGGGATACCATGAGCCAACAGCAGGGGCAAGCAATTCCTCTCAGATATATCCCCAACCAACCCCAAACTTGGGGTCAGGACCTGTGGGGTAGCAATCTGTAAGGACTGTCAATGCTGCTCCACATGCCATGGGAGGTGTCATTTTAAATTCTAGACTCGGAAATTACATTTTTAAAGGTGGTTAATAATGAAATACTTTGGGTCAGTTTAATTGTTACAAATGACCACATCACATTTCCCTAGACTAATTTATCAACAAAAGGTTATCCAGTTTATTAACAAACATTCCTTTTATGGTTACATTTCTCCAGAACATATATTTGATCTAGTCCAGAAAACAGACTGTAACAAAAACAGCATGACCATACATCAGCGACACAGCACATGTTCCAGATTTGGTTTTAGTTTAAACATTTTGGCAATGTCAATTTCTATAGCAATAGACAGTTTTTTTTTTAAATAAATACATGTTCTTACAATAATTTTAAAGTGAAATTTGTAATTGTGTACCTGCCAGTCTGTCTTTCTGATCCACCCATTAATTGGTATATCTTTCTAAAAAGGCAACAATTGCTAATTACCGCCTTTAGTCTGGCAATGGTCAGTATTTTCATATGAATATAGATATAGACTGAACACAATACATTTAAAGGGCTGGGTTAACTTACAATTATTTGCCCATTTGAAAAAAAAAAAAAAAATGATGCGTAAATCAAAACAGCTGACTGACAGGTATAAATTGCAAACCCCAATGTAAATTTACTATGAGAAAATGCAATATTTGAAAATAACATTAATTTAAGTTTTATATAGTCACTATGATTAGGTAATAGTCTGTGATCCAGGGATATTTTTAAAGGATGCCATTACAGTCATGACTTTGTGGACATTTTCCATCATCTGAAGCATAACCTGCACCATTTTCCCTGCAGGACTTGTGATGTTCCTAGACAAGTGTGAGGGAGACTTGTGTGACCTGAGAGAGGGGAGCACCCCAACCCCGGGCCCACCAGACGTGGAAGAAGAAGAAGTTCCTAAAAAGAAGCATCGCAGGAACCGCACAACCTTCACTACCTACCAGCTTCATGAACTAGAGCGTGCCTTTGAGCGCTCACATTACCCTGATGTGTACAGCAGAGAGGAGCTCGCCATGAAGGTCAGCTTGCCGGAAGTTCGAGTTCAGGTGAGGCCAACTCTCCTAACATCATTTAAACTTTAGATGCACTGGTCAAGTCACAGAATCTAGATTTGCTATGGAAGTCCATCAACAATTTAGAAGTCCATGGGCTCTATTCACTACGCTGAGAACGTCTAATGAAGTAAGATCTCCATGTTATTCTGCAAAGTCTCTCTTTCAAGTTGGAGAGATCATTGTACAGATTGATAAATAAGCTCCAAAAAATAATACAATAACTGCTATGACCTCCTCTAACTAGTAGGGAAAGCTCTTATCTTAGTGAATATAGCCCACTGAAATTGTCCAGAGCCTGCAAATGTGCAAGCCCTATAGTAAATCTCATTCTAAATCTACATGTGTGCCTTGGGGAAGAACGTACAAGGTTGGATATGATTAAAATGGCGTTTAAAAACAAAAATTGTCACTTACTTTAACCCACAAATCCCAAATTCGGAAATGTCAGTAGTAATGTATTGTAGTTTTAACAGAAATGTATATATTCAGATATGTCTCTATTTAAATTCTATTTTATCTTGTAATTATTGTGCTTACATCTTACATTTAAAATTGAATGCTTATTTGCACAAAAAAACATGTTTTCACTATTATGCAGGAGTGTAATTGGAATTCTACTATAATTATATTAATGAATAAATGGTTATGAGCTTGATCATAGTAGGCCTGTTAAGGATAATTCAACAAAAGTAGTCCACATTAAAATTAAGGCTAATTTTCATAACAAGTTATGATAACGTTTTTATTGTGGGCCGATTAAATTGATTCCTAAACAGGACATTGTCCCAGTAGACCTGCTGCAATCTCTCTTGTATTACTCTTCGAGCTGCCATCAGAAATCTTGGGGCCCAGTACAAATGTAATAGGCAGGGCCCTACAACCCAACATGCACCCATTTTCCCCATCGCTCATAGCCAGACATTACTATAATTGTACAAATATTAGCGAAGATCCCCTTTTTAAAATGAGTATATTTCATAGAATTGGGAATTATTGCTCATCTTTGCACTGCTAATTATATATATATATATATATATATATATATATATATATATATATATATATTTAGTTATAATAATGCCTGCTATCACTTTAGCCTCCCTTCCAGGATTAGCCCCTCACAAAAGTACTCCCTCTGCCCCCGTCAACAGCCCTCTCCTGAACGTAGAAGCCTGTGTATGACTTAAGTAAAAATTACAATATTGAAGTAAACCCTTGATCACTTAAAAATATAGTTAACATTTCTACATGATTTTTCATCCGCTGTCTGATAGTGTAAATGCCGACTTCAGTGTCCCTTTAAGTGTGTGATTGGACGATTAGTTGTGGAATCTATTGTAATATTTTTCCTCTGTTGTGGAGTGTTACTGATTTAAAGAGACGTAGAACACAACTCTTATTTTCAAACACTTAAAAGAGCACATAAACATTGCAAATGTTTTGTGCATGAAAAACCAAAGTAAAACATATTTTAACTTAATTGAAACTAAAAGGAAATGCAGAAAGAATACTTTATTCTGTATATCTCATTGGCTGACAGAGGGCAAGCCCCCAAGAACAGAATTACTTCTTAATAAGAATATTGAAAAGCGTGCTTTCTCACTCTATGGCTCTTTTTTTGGCTTTATTATACTGCGAGACATTTTTTTGCCTTGTGTCTGACTATCAAACAACTAGTGGCGTCAGGTATATATATATATATATATATATATATATATATATATATATATATATATATATATATATATATCTCATCATACATCTAAAGCAATGATGGGCAAACTATTTCCTAAGGTCACCATAAACATATTCACAGGCAATATGCAGTATTGTCGCTGTAGAAGATACTTGTTTGACAATGATATTTACCGACATACATGTGCTCTGTGCATTTCAAGGAAGTTTAAACAGGATTTACTTAATGTTTCATGCCAAAAACAACCTTTGCAATGGTTAAAATTCGCTTTTAAAAAAGCTTGGAAAAAAAAAAAGCAGTTGTGTTCCATGTTACATAGTAATTGAGGTTGCAAAAATACTATCAAGTCTCCTCTGATCTTTTTAATATGCAGATTGTTAATTGTTCCAGAGGAATGTTGCATTTCCCTTTTATGAGAAAGAAAAGATGCCGGCAATATGATTGATGGGGCTCTAATTTGTTTTAAATATACATACTGGGTCAGTGAGGGAATGGCACACCAAAATATTACTACTATGTAATCAAAGCTCTAATTATATCACCTCCTTTTGCCCCTATAGCACTTGCCTATAACTCAGTCTACTGCTTAACATAACCCCTCCATATAGCTCTTCATATTGCCTCATCTATCCTTATAAAGGTCTGTTGCTCCATATCCCAACTCACTATGCCTTCTACTGCTCTACAATACAATAATTTTAACTTCTGCCCATTGTCATATATTACAGCTCAATCTTGTTATCTATCCATATTCAGAGGTTCTACCCATAATCTCTCCTCTTATTCATACTACATCTACTCTTGTAGCCTCTAATCTCTCTTTAGAACTCCTCCTATTGTTACACCAAACCCCTCCTTATGATTCATTATTCCATCATACCTTCTGCAACTTCTCTTTACTAATCCCCAATCTATCCTATCCAATTACTGGGCACCTCGAGCCGTTAATGGAATAATCATTAGCTGGGATCTGGTCTCAGCATTAACGAGGATGTTAATTGCACTTATCCTAATGCTGGAGATTTCTCGCCCCCTCTAACACAGGCCTCTCCCCCCTCTTTAATACCCATCTCCCTTCCTGTTATAGGTTTGGTTCCAGAACAGACGAGCAAAATGGAGACGGCAGGAAAAGTTAGAGTCCACCTCCACCAAGCTCCATGACTCTCCTCTCTTGTCATTCTCTCGGGCCTCCATGGCTCCCAGTGTTGGACCCCTGAGCTCCTCTCTGCCCTTGGACCCATGGCTCACTTCTCCCATCTCTGGCGCCACCACGGTGCACAGCATGCCTGGTTTTATGGCTCCTTCCCAGGCTCTACAGCCTCCTTATCCAAGTCATGCATTCCTGAACAGTGGTCCTCCAATGCCTCCCATGCAGACACTCAGCGGTGGGCCCTACCAGTGCATGGGTGGCTTTGTGGACAAGTTTCCTCTTGAGGAATTGGATCAGAGAAGCTCCAGCATTGCTGCATTGCGTATGAAAGCCAAGGAGCACATTCAAACTATAGACAAGACATGGCAGCCAATCTGACATACAGTGCCAATGGGTGTGAACTATGAACTCAGACACCCTAGGAGATTGGTTACCTTGACCATAAGACACTTTCCACAGCTTAACTACCCTCCTCAGAATGGCACAGTGACAAGGGCAACAACTAACCTGAGGCCTTGTAAACAGAGATAATCTCTGTCCTCAGCTCAAAAGACGCTCTAGGACATTCAGTTGTGAAGAGCTCCTATTAGTAGAGTTCCATGGGAGTAGAGTTTGGTGTCGCTCTAATTAGAAGCTAAAACTATCACATCATACACAAAGACACATATCCTATTATAACACACAGCCTAAGTGAATCCTCACTAAAGAAAAAACTACAGCACACACCAGCCTCGGAACTCATGACTCATGCACGCACCTCTCTCTATAAACTGTTCTAAGATTAAATTGGTGTGTTTTAGTTTTCTGAAACATTATTTTTTTGTTTATATATTTGCTCTGTCTGACTCTTTATCTCTGAGGGAGAATAAAACGTTATCAGCCAGCACACATTTTCCCTTCCATGCCAGTGTATGTCCTAATGATGAGCGTGCTAAACATGGATGAGTGCTCTGTACAATGTAGCTGCTTTGTGTGTCAGGAATGATCTGTTCTGCCATCAGTCTGTGACAGAGGGCATTCGAAGCCCTCCTATCCTCTAATTGCTGCAGAGAGCCAAAGCAGTCCCACACCAGCTAGCTGCATGGATGGATAAACAGAGCCAACACTGCTCACACATGCATGTAAACAAAATGTTGGTCTTTAGGTAACTCTGTGAAATGGGCACTAAAAATGAACTACGGTACTTTGATTCTGGAGACCTGTGTGCAAGGGTCAATATGGCAAAATAAGCAAAAACAGACACCCGCTCTTATTGAGGGTTAACACAGTGGAATTAATTAGGCTTGAACAGGTCAGCAGCAGGGGATAAGTGTAGCGTCTGTCCCACACAACACACTGCAAGGAGACATTCCGGCCCAGCAAGACACTAGATCTAGACCACCAGCCCGCTCAGCTGTAAAACAAAACTCCCTTTATATAGACGACCCGTCTATAAATATACAGGAAGGGGTGTCTAACTGTGAACAATTTTAGATAAATGCTGGAGTGACATAAAAAAAAAAAAGGCATATCCAAAAATGAATTTCTCTATTTGTCCAATATACAAAGATAAAAATAATTTATTTGCTGCTCGTTAGGGCTTTATCTGTAGGTAAGCTGCAGGGAGCAGACTGGTGAAATAGTTAAGTTTCTTATGACAAGTGATAATGGAATGGCAGAAGCATTCACATCTTTCTTTCCCCCCCCATCACAGTTTCTTTGAGCTGGCAAGACGATTATTTCTCCACATGTGCATCTTGCGCAGCAGTTTCCAATATTCAGGAGTATCTGGACTCAGCTCCTCTAACTTTTTGGGAGGTCCCAGGTCCAGTTGGAATAACCTGAGTGAGAAAATTAGAGAAAAGAAGTTGAACTCAATCAAACATGGGAGGGAGTGTCATGGCGGAGAAACTAAATATCAGACATTGCTTTAAAAGGGAAAGTGGAAATTATCAGTGGCTTGGACAACCCAGGCATGACCACAGATTAGTCCATTGGACTATACAGCAGTAATCAAGCAAAAACATTATATGGTTACTGTACATGGTACAGAGTAGTGGAAAATGGTTGAGATGTGCTTGTACATAACATACAATGTCTCAATGGAAAATTAGCAGCAGTAGCTTCAAGAGACAGTAAGATAATAAATACACATAGGGCAGAAATGCAAGATTTTGCCACTACTCTGATCTTGTTTTAATTATAAAGAACAACTATTAGAACATAAAAGGGAATTCTAGAATTGGATATGGTGAAGAGATGGGAGATTAAACTAAATTAGAGGAACAAATAGTTTAGAATCAGGGCAGTTCATTAGTTTAACAAACCCCCCCCCACTCCCAATAAAAAAAAAGAAAAAGTGAGGTTTGTGAAGTATATGTCACAATAGTAGTAGGCCTAGGTTGCCCATCACTGGTCTTCAGGCTTCCAACAAACCTCTAAAGCACTCCATGGAAACATACAGCATAAGGTGCGATTTATTTATATTCAGCAGCAAATGAAGGTGGGTTTGTAGCCTCATTGGGGAGGGCGTTCGCTTGCTTATGAGCATGTGATGTGGAATTGGTTTTAATATTTTCATGTTCTGCACCTGCCCCATCATGCACTGCTCAGGAAGGATAATCACCACATTGGCCACTAGGGATGGCAACCAGTTCAAGAAAGCCAGGACTATTGTGGCCATTTTAGTTCTCTCTGCATGTGTGCGGAGGTTCCCACAACTTGGTTTTATTCATTCTGATTGATATAACTAGACTGATGGCAGCTTTTATAGGACTCTGTTGCCTACCACTGCATTTGTCAAAAGAAGAGACTACTTCAACTAAAAAAATAAAATAAATACAAAAATAAATAAAGTATTTGCTATAAATATAACTTTATCCTCTTGGCTTCCATAACTTAGTTTTGTTTGACAGATATCGGACGCATGTAAAGCTTTACCTAAAGGACAGTGGTCATATAAAAAAAATAATAATAAAAATTAAAAATAAAAAAGGTTTTAAGTAGTTAGTGTTCACATTTTTATAAACACAAGATATTATCTGTTTCTTTACATGAGAATGCTGTCCGATATCTTCATTTGTGCCAGGGTGTTATTTGATTAGGGGTCTACCGCCCAACTACTGAGAAAGAGGTCAATGGAGAGAGAGGTGAAAGAGTTTGCATTACTGGAAGTATACAAGATAAAGTTAATGACCAAAATGTTTACTAACTTGCAGTTTTCACTTTCAGAACTTTTTCAGTAATGCCAAGTTTTGCTATATGTGAAAGATATAAGTTTTCAAAGTGTATATAAGACATGTGTACCATTTGTTTTCTTATTTTCTCCAAAAACTCTGGTTTAGGGAAGACAGGGTGGTGTGATTGTATCTATAACCAGATGTGTTGATTGAACACTGCTCCCTGTGCATACACTATGCACTCTGCTCTGTTGCTTGCTAGTCATGCTCCATAACTAGAGGATGTCAAAAGAGCAATATGTTTATCTGTACCGAACCACATTTAGTTCTGCAGCCCTCATAGCTCATAATTTCAGGATCTTTGCATTTGAGAATAGGTGGCTCAGTCATAGTTCTAATTGAGGTTGAAAAAAAATAATAATTTTAGTCCATCAAGTTCAACCTTTTTAGATCTCATCTGAACTTTGTAATAAGCAGATTAACTATCAATTGATCCAGATGAAGGCAAGCAGAAAAAAATAATGTTTGATTGAGCCAGTTGCAACTAAGCAAACAGTCTGAAATGTTGGACTGTTCACTGGTGCCAAGCAGTTAAGACCACTGCACAATATATATATATATATATATCTCTTTTGAAAACTTTTAGTATGACCAAGAGCATAATTAAGCATGAAAGTGTAAAAGCTGATGCCTCTGCAGAACCCTGGAGGGATCCATTATACATTGGTTAAAGTTGTGTGCGAGAGGAGAGTTAACAGTTTTGGAGAGTTATCATTCTAAATATAGGTTTATGCCCAGCTCATTGTGCAGTCTTTGGATGAACACTGGTGGTATACTTGTTTTTCTCACTTATTTAGAAGAGCACATTATAATAGTTTTTCACTGGAAAATTGTGATAAATGTATCTTAATCCCTGTTCAACAACTTCAGATGATTTTGGAGAAGAAAAAACTACACTTGAAACCGTGCTCTATAAACTAATCTTTTCAAATGATTTATCACTGTAAATACAGGTGAAGCTGTTGGAGGCTCTTTAATCTGCTAAATTATGTGTATTTCACAAAGTATTTCTCCTACTTTTTGTCCTGTCTATGAATCCCTGGCAAATGTTTTGGGAATCACTGATATAGTATTAGTGGACAATACTGTTAAGTCCATTTTGCAAAATATTCAGCCCAACCTTACAGATTAGTATCTCTTACCCTTTAAATGTATAATACATTACATCTAGCACATGAAAGCCCTACGGTGCTAGTAATATAAAGTTTTTAATTATTACATTTTCTTTAGGTAGGTGCTTGGCATACTGTAATATCATTCAAGATGCAATATAGTTTATCATAGGAGATTCACAGCTTGCTCTGAGATCGGGGTGTAAGTGCGCACCATGGCAGCCCCCTAGAGGTGAAGAGAAGGAAATTAATAAGATAATATTATGTAACTCAGCTAAATGGGTTTCCTTATGCTTAATGCAACTAGTTGTGTAAGAGTCATTTACCAGCAGTGACATCAGTGCTCTCCTATTGGCTGAGAAACACACCTTCTGTGCCCAAGGAGTTAAAATATTGCTCCCCTAATGCTGTATGCTGATTTGGTGGGGATAAAGGGCTTGTGTAGACACCCTGGGGGTGTCAACATAAATCATTAGAGGGAACTTTAGATATTAATAAAAATATGTTTTATGCAATGTGCTGCATACATAATTTATGCTTTGTGTGTAAAGAGTGCAACAATATAATAACCCAGGAAACTTGGATATGCCTTTAATCCATTTATATACTACAGACATTTACATTTTAAGCAAAGGCCAACAAATTAGATGTGTTTACTGTAGCAAAATGAGTAATTTGCAATGAAATGTGCTTACTGAAATACAGAAAGTTATTAAAGCTATGTATAATCTCAGCGGATTTATAAATTAAAAGAACTGGATGATGAAGGAGAGATGTTTAAAAAAAAAAAGTCACTAGCCTTTAAATAAAGCAAAATGCATGCTTGGTTTTGCCATTTTATATTGTAATGTTCATAAATAGTTTCAAGACAATATTCATTTTCCCTATAAGACAAAACTTTGAAAAACGTATTAGGTCTTACTTTTTCTCTATGGAAACATGCTAAAGATGCATTTATTTATATTTTTTTCTTTAAGATCTAATTATCGACTAAAAATATAATAATCATCTAACAATGCAATCCTGGCCTATGTTGGCCATACAGTCAATGACACTGGACCTTTATTAAAACAATATCACATTGCTACACCTACTACTTTAATGTTCTTACTACACTGCTCATTCTAGTATTACTTATATTTATGCAAGTAATACTAAAAATTATATATAAACTAGCGAAAAATGATGGTCATAAAATTGTAAGGCAGGTAATGCTGTTTGGCACACAATGAAAGGCTTTTAGTCCTCGGAGTACCTTCTGCGCTCATTGCGAGCTTCTGCCTCTCATGTACTTTTGATCCTTTGAACACCTTTGGCGCTCATTGAGAGCCTCTGCCCTGCACTTTTTATTTTTCATATAAATATATTTTTTAATAATAATTAAATAATAAATGAATATACTTTACCTACGTATAATGAATACATCCAGGAATCAATATCCTGAAGAGCTAACAATCTGTTTGTATTGGGCTGCAGCATACAATGTACATTTGGACTGTTGCTGACCTGAGGTGTGTCAGCAATGTGTGAAGTGTGCAGTGTAAATAGGCTGCGTGCGCGAGGGCAATCCGTTTGTTCAGCTGTGTAAAGCGGCATTTTAGAATGGTAATGTTATTAGTAGCAAGTTAGTGTTGTAAAATGGTGGCGATTGTCTATGTGTTACACGGGTCTGGAGCATTTTACGTGTTTCCTAATAGTGTATTTTGTACCTCGTATGTTCCTGGGTAAAAAAAGTCTTATGTACCTGGTGTTTTTTTGCGTGATTAGGGGTCGTGTAGCCTCGCTTTAGTTTTGTTCGTCCGTTATTTTTTTAAAAAATTTTTTTTAAATCGCTTAGGTGATTTTCGAGTGCCGAAACTCAGCAAATTGTGTTTAAATTGTCGTGCAACCAGACTCCCAGACGTCCTGGCTATCACCCCATGCTGTGTGTGATGTTTATTTAATTTATTTTTATTTCTATTTTCTTTGTGTTTTTGGTTGTTTTGGTGTGCGCGGTTCAGCCGTTAACTTCGTATTAGAAATAAACAAATACGAGCCGTGGGACTAAGTCACGCTTTCCAGCTTCCGGTGTTTTGTGGGTTAGGGGGTCGTGTAGCCTCGTTTTGGTTTTTTGTGTTTTTTCCACCCGCCATTTCTCTTGTCACTTAGGCGATTTTCGAGTGCCGAAACTGGGCAAATTGTGTTTAAACTGTTGTGCAACCTCAATTCCAGCCGTCCTGGCTGTCCCCAGTGGTGTATGTGATGTTTTGATTGTTTTTTTGTCTTTGGGATTTTGTATTGTGCGCGGTTTGTCTGTTAACTTTGTATTTTTTTGGACTGCATATTTTTTTTTTCTAAGTGCCGCAGGTCGTATTTTTTTCCCTATGTACTGCTCTCCTTTTTTCTTAAAGTGTTACCTGCCGTAATTTTTCCACTTGATTTTTTCAAAGTGCTACGGGTCTCGCATTTTGAATTATGTAATTGTGATTTCTGTTGATCTGTAGTCCTGCGGGTTGTAAGAATGAGTGCCTACGGCGGTCATCTCCACCAGCGCAGTGAGCGTATTCAACTACTATTTATAGTACAAATATAAATAAAACGTTCCACTGAAAAGTAAATATCAGTAATCTGAATGCCCACTTACCACTCGGGATATTCAGAGTCGTCCTTCAACTTCACATCTTGTCCAGCCTTGTAAATATTTACTCCCATGGCATGTGTGGTCAGGATCGCTGGGTCTTTACAGACTTCAGGCCCCATCATAACCTCTTTGACTCCTCCTTTCCCCTTCCCCTTTACAACTGGCAGATAAAAAAAGAGCAATGTCAGTAAGTCACCACTATGACCTTGCTGGAAAATGATTTAGAACATAAACAGTAAACTAGGACCAGTAAAATTCAACAGAGGGGAGAGGCTTTGGTCAGGTGCGGTGGGGGAGGAATGGGGGTTACACCTCTAGGTGCGACCGGTCAGGGGGGCGTGACACCTCTAGGTGCGACCGGTCAGGGGGGCGTGACACCTCTAGGTGCGACCGGTCAGGGGGGGCGTGACACCTCTAGGTGCGACCGGTCAGGGGGGCGTGACACCTCTAGGTGCGACCGGTCAGGGGGGCGTGACACCTCTAGGTGCGACCGGTCAGGGGGGCGTGACACCTCTAGGTGCGACCGGTCAGGGGGGGCGTGACACCTCTAGGTGCGACCGGTCAGGGGGGCGTGACACCTCTAGGTGCGACCGGTCAGGGGGGCGTGACACCTCTAGGTGCGACCGGTCAGGGGGGCGTGACACCTCTAGGTGCGACCGGTCAGGGGGGGCGTGACACCTCTAGGTGCGACCGGTCAGGGGGGCGTTACACCTCTAGGTGCGACCGGTCAGGGGGGCGTTACACCTCTAGGTGCGACCGGACAGGGGGGCGTTACACCTCTAGGTGCGACAGGTCTAGGTGCGACAGGTCAGGAGCGTTATACCTCTAGGTGCGACCGGTCAGGGGGTTAGACCTCTATGTACATATAACTGGAGCTCTCTCTCTATGTGTGACAGGTCAGGGGGTTAGACCTCTATGTACATATAAGTGGAGCTCTCTCTCTATGTGTGACAGGTCAGGAGGTTAGACCTCTATGTACATATAAGTGGAGCTCTCTCTCTATGTGTGACAGGTCAGGGGGGTTAGACCTCTATGTACATATAAGTGGAGCTCTCTCTCTCTATGTGTGACAGGTCAGGGGGTTAGACCTCTATGTACATAAAAGTGGAGCTCTCTCTCTTTATGTGTGACAGGTCAGGGGGTTAGACCTCTATGTACATATAATTGGAGCTCTCTATGTGTGACAGGTCAGGAGGTTAGACCTCTATGTACATATAAGTGGAGCTCTCTCTCTATGTGTGACAGGTCAGGGGGGTTAGACCTCTATGTACATATAAGTGGAGCTCTCTCTCTATGTGTGACATGTCAGGGGGTTAGACCTCTATGTACATATAAGTGGAGCTCTCTCTCTATGTGTGACAGATCAGGGGGGTTAGACCTCTATGTACATATAAGTGGAGCTCTCTCTCTCTCTATGTGTGACAGGTCAGGGGGTTAGACCTCTATGTACATAAAAGTGGAGCTCTCTCTCTATGTGTGACAGGTCAGGAGGTTAGACCTCTATGTACATATAAGTGGAGCTCTCTCTCTATGTGTGACAGATCAGGGGGGGTTAGACCTCTATGTACATATAAGTGGAGCTCTCTCTCTCTCTATGTGTGACAGGTCAGGGGGTTAGACCTCTATGTACATAAAAGTGGAGCTCTCTCTCTATGTGTGACAGGTCAGGGGGTTAGACCTCTATGTACATATAAGTGGAGCTCTCTATGTGTGACAGGTCAGGAGGTTAGACCTCTATGTACATATAAATGGAGCTCTCTCTCTCTATGTGTGACAGGTCAGGGGGGTTAGACCTCTATGTACATATAAGTGGAGCTCTCTATGTGTGACAGGTCAGGAGGTTAGACCTCTATGTACATATAAATGGAGCTCTCTCTCTCTATGTGTGACAGGTCAGGGGGTTAGACCTCTATGTACATATAAATGGAGCTCTCTCTCTATGTGTGACAGGTCAGGGGGTTAGACCTCTATGTACATAAAAGTGGAGCTCTCTCTCTCTATGTGTGACAGGTCAGGGGGTTATACCTCTATGTACATATAAGTGAAGCTCTCTCTCTATGTGTGACAGGTCAGGCAGGGGGTTAGACCTCTATGTACATATAAGTGGAGCTCTCTCTCTATGTGTGACAGGTCAGGGGGTTAGACCTCTATGTACATATAAGTGGAGCTCTCTCTCTATGTGTGACAGGTCAGGAGGTTAGACCTCTATGTACATAAAAGTGGATCTCTCTCTCTCTTTATGTGTGACAGGTCAGGGGGTTAGACCTCTATGTACATATAAGTGGAGCTCTCTCTCTATGTGTGACAGGTCAGGGGGTTATACCTCTATGTACATATAAGTGGAGCTCTCTCTCTATGTGTGACAGGTCAGGGGGTTATACCTCTATGTACATATAACTGGAGCTCTATCTCTATGTGTGACAGGTCAGGGGGTTAGACCTCTATGTACATATAAGTGGATCTCTCTCTCTATGTGTGACATGTCAGGGGGTTAGACCTCTATGTACATATAAGTGAAGCTCTCTCTCTCTCTATGTGTGACAGGTCAGGGGGTTATACCTCTATGTACATATAAGTGGAGCTCTCTCTCTCTATGTGTGACAGGTCAGGGGGTTAGACCTCTATGTACATATAAGTGGAGCTCTCTCTCTATGTGTGACAGGTCAGGGGGTTATACCTCTATGTACATATAAGTGGAGCTCTCTCTCTTTATGTGTGACAGGTCAGGGGGTTAGACCTCTATGTACATATAAGTGGAGCTCTCTATGTGTGACAGGTCAGGAGGTTAGACCTCTATGTACATATAAATGGAGCTCTCTCTCTCTATGTGTGACAGGTCAGGGGGTTAGACCTCTATGTACATATAAATGGAGCTCTCTCTCTATGTGTGACAGGTCAGGGGGTTAGACCTCTATGTACATAAAAGTGGAGCTCTCTCTCTCTATGTGTGACAGGTCAGGGGGTTATACCTCTATGTACATATAAGTGAAGCTCTCTCTCTATGTGTGACAGGTCAGGCAGGGGGTTAGACCTCTATGTACATATAAGTGGAGCTCTCTCTCTATGTGTGACAGGTCAGGGGGTTAGACCTCTATGTACATATAAGTGGAGCTCTCTCTCTATGTGTGACAGGTCAGGAGGTTAGACCTCTATGTACATAAAAGTGGATCTCTCTCTCTTTATGTGAGACAGGTCAGGGGGTTAGACCTCTATGTACATATAAGTGGAGCTCTCTCTCTATGTGTGACAGGCCAGGGGGTTATACCTCTATGTACATATAAGTGGAGCTCTCTCTCTCTCTATGTGTGACAGGTCAGGGGGTTAGACCTCTATGTACATATAAGTGGAGCTCTCTCTCTATGTGTGACAGGTCAGGGGGTTATACCTCTATGTACATATAACTGGAGCTCTATCTCTATGTGTGACAGATCAGGGGGTTAGACCTCTATGTACATATAAGTGGATCTCTCTCTCTATGTGTGACATGTCAGGGGGTCAGACCTCTATGTACATATAAGTGGATCTCTCTATGTGTGACAGGTCAGGGGGTTAGACCTCTATGTACATATAAGTGAAGCTCTCTCTCTATGTGTGACAGGTCAGGGGGTTATACCTCTATGTACATATAAGTGGAGCTCTCTCTCTATGTGTGACAGGTCAGGGGGTTAGACCTCTATGTACATATAAGTGGAGCTCTCTCTATGTGTGACAGGTCAGGGGGTTAGACCTCTATGTACACGCAGTGGTTGTGCCACATGGGCGGTATAAACATCCAGAATTGTACCCCGCTCCACTCACCCGGTTTCTTGGCATACCCCCGGGTAAGTGCGACCCTAGGTCGGCTGCAGGTCACAGCTCTCAGTACAGCTCTCCAGGACATGTCACCGCACGTGCAGGTACTTCCGGGGTCACGTCCGCACTGCATGCCGGGAGGTGCGCTTCCTACGCCTCCTTCTAAAGCCCCGCCCGTTGTGAACTGTCAATCATTAACCCCCCGAGTGCTGGGTATTTTCCAACATCTTTGAGAAGACTGTGGTCATCTGATCTAACCTCACAACCATGCTCTAATTGTACTTTCAAACACTGATTTCATGCTTTGTTTGTTTCCAGTCCCTACTTATTGCCCTGTGCTCCCCAGCCCTTCCGTCCTTGTTGTCCTTTTCTGTTGCACTACATTTCCCAGAAACCTTAGCAGGTCCCAACTCAGCAACACGGTACAGTCACAGTACCGCGCTGCCTGCTGGGAGGACTGGGGTATGGGCAGAAGTAGAGGGGCCAGAGGTGAGTAGAAATAAAAGGCACATACAGTAATAGGGGCACTGAGTGAGTGAGGTGCAGAGATAGGGGTCCAGCCTGTGGGTTGGGAGGGGTACAGTAAATGAGTGTCTGGAGGAGGTGCAATGTGTGTTGTGCAGAGAGAGGGAGTGCAATGTGTGTGTGGTGCAGAGAGAGGGAGTGCAATGTGTGTGTGGTGCAGAGAGAGGGAGTGCAATGTGTGTGTGGTGCAGAGAGAGGGGGTGCAATGTGTGTGTGGTGCAGAGAGATGGGGTGCAATATGTTTGTGGGGGTGCAGTGAGAGTGTATTTGTGTGTGTGTGTGGGGATGAAGTGTGGGGGGGGGGGTGCTATTTGTGTGTGTGTATACAGTACGTGTGTGTGTGGAGGGGATGAAGTGTTTGTGGAGGGGTGCTATGAGTCTGTGTGTATGCAGTACGTGTGTGTGTGGAGGGGATGAAGTGTTTGTGGAGGGGTGCTATGAGTCTGTGTGTATGCAGTACGTGTGTGTGTGGAGGGGATGAAGTGTTTGTGGAGGGGTGCTATGAGTCTGTGTGTATGCAGTACGTGTGTGTGTGGAGGGGATGAAGTGTGTGTGGAGGGGTGCTATGAGTCTGTGTGTATGCAGTACGTGTGTGTGTGGAGGGGATGAAATGTGTGTGTGGGGGTGCAATGAGTGTCTGTGTGTATGCAGTACGTGTGTGTGGAGGGGATGAAGTGTGTGTGGGGGTGCTATGAGTGTGTGTGTGTATGCAGTACGTGTGTGTGGAGGGGATGAAGTGCGTGTGAGGGGTGCTATGAGTCTGTGTGTGTGGAGGGGATGAAGTGTGTGTGAGGGGTGCTATGAGTCTGTGTGTATGCAGTAGGTGTGTGTGTGGAGGGGATGAAATGTGTGTGTGGGGGTGCAATGAGTGTCTGTGTGTATGCAGTACGTGTGTGTGGAGGGGATGAAGTGTGTGTGGGGGTGCTATGAGTGTGTGGAGGGGATGAAGTGCGTGTGAGGGGTGCTATGAGTCTGTGTGTGTGGAGGGGATGAAGTGTGTGTGAGGGGTGCTATGAGTCTGTGTGTATGCAGTAGGTGTGTGTGTGGAGGGGATGAAGTATGTGGGGGGTGCAATGGGTGTGTGTGTATGCAGTCCGTGTGTGTAGAGGGTATGAAGTGTGTGTAGGTGCAATGAGTGTGTGTGTGGAGGGGATGAAGTGTGTGTGTGCGAGGGGTGCAATGAGTGTGTGTGTATGCAGTACGTGTGTGTGTGTGGAGGGGATGAAGTGTGTTTGTGGAGGTGCAATGAGTGTGTATGGAGTACGTGTGTGTGGAGGGGATGAATTGTGGGGGGTGCAATGAGTGTGTGTATGCGGTACATGTGTGTGTGGCAGGGTGTAGTGAGTGTGTACTTGTGTGTGGGGGGTGCAATAATTGTGTGTGTGGAGGGGATGAAGTGTGAGAGTGTGGCAGGGTGCAGTGAGTGTGTGTGTGGGGGGTTCTGGTGGGTGAAGTGAATGTGTGTATAAAGTTTTCCTGTGTGTACCTTTATATACATTCTAGTTATTGGCAGTATCAACGCTCCAGTATATATTATCCCAGCGCCTCTATAGCCTTTCTTCTCTTACATTCTCATTATTTCTTCCTCAGGATGACAGGTCGCCCCATCTTGGCATTTCAGAACCATGGAAAATGGAATGCATTACCAGGCACATTTGCTCCCGCTCTGCTCCTCTAGGTCACCATCTGACCCACCAAATATGGACATGGAAGCCCCAGGACCTGTCCTTACACAGTCACCCCAAGGTGATACTGGGGGAACAACAGAGTTAGGAGGCATGGACACAATTGTTAGGGTGCCACCTCGTGTGGACAGTTGCCCTGACATGGACACTAGACCACCATTGACCCCTGAACTGATAGGTATGGACCTTGATGCACAGACAGAGGGGGCAGCAGCAGAAGGCACTTTCCATATGCAGGATCTGTTATGCCAATTGCCAACCTTGGACTACCAGCCTGAGCAGATAGATTTGACCTCGTCTACTCCAGACTCCTGTGAGTTGGCATATAAGAGTGTAGAGGAAACTTATGAGGTACAGGGTGAGGGTCACCCGTGCCCACTGCACATAGCCACAGGAAAAGGCCTAGGACGGACGCTCAGACTGGAATCTGATTCAAGCACTGTACCTTCCAATAGCAGAGGACTTTTCCTTGCAGATGCTGGCACAGATGAACTTCTGAGCCTCTTGCAATATGAAGGATCATCCGTGGCAGAGGGGGACACACCCCTGGCAAGAATGGAGGCTGTAATTAGGAATGAGGAGCCAAGTCCCTCTAGTAATCGAGAAGAGGGGAATCCAGAGTGGGGGCAAGGGGAAGCTCCATCTTCCTCTTCTGAGATGAGCCGAGATAATTCATCCTGCAGCTTGTCAGAAGTACCAGAGGCAGCATGGGCCGAGCCAGAGGGTGAGCAGCACCCACCCCAGGAGAATGAGGAGGAGGTGAGTATAATCTGTACAGGGCAGGATTCCTCTCTGTATTGTACCTGTATCCTCTGTATATTACAGTGTAATCTGTACGGGGCAGGATTCCTCTCTGTATTGTACCTGTATCCTCTGTATATTACAGTGTAATCTGTACGGGGCAGGATTCCTCTCTGTATTGTACCTGTATCCTCTGTATATTACAGTGTAATCTGTACAGGGCAGGATTCCTCTCTGTATTGTATCTGTATCCTCTGTATATTACAGTGTAATCTGTACGGGGCAGGATTCCTCTCTGTATTGTACCTGTATCCTCTGTATATTACAGTGTAATCTGTACGGGGCAGGATTCCTCTCTGTATTGTATCTGTATCCTCTGTATATTACAGTGTAATCTGTACGGGGCAGGATTCCTCTCTGTATTGTACCTGTATCCTCTGTATATTACAGTGTAATCTGTACAGGGCAGGATTCCTCTCTCTGTATTGTACCTGTATCCTCTGTATATTACAGTGTAATCTGTGCAGGGCAGGATTCCTCTCTGTATTGTACCTGTATCCTCTGTATATTACAGTGTAATCTGTACGGGGCAGGATTCCTCTCTGTATTGTACCTGTATCCTCTGTATATTACAGTGTAATCTGTACAGGGCAGGATTCCTCTCTGTATTGTACATGTATCCTCTGTATATTACAGTGTAATCTGTACAGGGCAGGATTCCTCTCTGTATTGTACCTGTATCCTCTGTATATTACAGTGTAATCTGTACAGGGCAGGATTCCTCTCTGTATTGTACCTGTATCCTCTGTATATTACAGTGTAATCTGTACAGGGCAGGATTCCTCTCTGTATTGTACCTGTATCCTCTGTATATTACAGTGTAATCTGTACAGGGCAGGATTCCTCTCTGTATTGTACCTGTATCCTCTGTATATTACAGTGTAATCTGTACGGGGCAGGATTCCTCTCTGTATTGTACCTGTATCCTCTGTATATTACAGTGTAATCTGTACATGGCAGGATTCCTCTCTGTATTGTACCTGTATCCTCTGTGTATTACAGTGTAATCTGTACGGGGCAGGATTCCTCTCTGTATTATATCTGTATCCTCTGTATATTACAGTGTAATCTGTACGGGGCAGGATTCCTCTCTGTATTGTACCTGTATCCTCTGTATATTACAGTGTAATCTGTACGGGGCAGGATTCCTCTCTGTATTGTACCTGTATCCTCTGTATATTACAGTGTAATCTGTACGGGGCAGGATTCCTCTCTGTATTGTACCTGTATCCTCTGTATATTACAGTGTAATCTGTACGGGGCAGGATTCCTCTCTGTATTGTACCTGTATCCTCTGTATATTACAGTGTAATCTGTACAGGGCAGGATTCCTCTCTGTATTGTATCTGTATCCTCTGTATATTACAGTGTAATCTGTACATGGCAGGATTCCTCTCTGTATTGTACCTGTATCCTCTGTGTATTACAGTGTAATCTGTACGGGGCAGGATTCCTCTCTGTATTGTACCTGTATCCTCTGTATATTACAGTGTAATCTGTACGGGGCAGGATTCCTCTCTGTATTGTACCTGTATCCTCTGTATATTACAGTGTAATCTGTACGGGGCAGGATTCCTCTCTGTATTGTACCTGTACCCTCTGTATATTACAGTGTAATCTGTACGGGGCAGGATTCCTCTCTGTATTGTATCTGTATCCTCTGTATATTACAGTGTAATCTGTACGGGGCAGGATTCCTCTCTGTATTGTACCTGTATCCTCTGTATATTACAGTGTAATCTGTGCGGGGCAGGATTCCTCTCTGTATTGTACCTGTATCCTCTGTATATTACAGTGTAATCTGTATGGGGCAGGATTCCTCTCTGTATTGTACCTGTATCCTCTGTATATTACAGTGTAATCTGTACGGGGCAGGATTCCTCTCTGTGTATTGTACCTGTATCCTCTGTATATTACAGTGTAATCTGTACGGGGCAGGATTCCTCTCTGTATTGTATCTGTATCCTCTGTATATTACAGTGTAATCTGTACATGGCAGGATTCCTCTCTGTATTGTACCTGTATCCTCTGTATATTACAGTGTAATCTGTACAGGGCAGGATTCCTCTCTGTATTGTACCTGTATCCTCTGTATATTACAGTGTAATCTGTACGGGGCAGGATTCCTCTCTGTATTGTACCTGTATCCTCTGTATATTACAGTGTAATCTGTACGGGGCAGGATTCCTCTCTGTATTGTATCTATATCCCCTGTATATTACAGTGTAATCTGTACGGGGCAGGATTCCTCTCTGTATTGTACCTGTATCCTCTGTATATTACAGTGTAATCTGTATAGGGCAGGATTCCTCTCTGTGTTGTACCTGTATCCTCTGTATATTACAGTGTAATCTGTACAGGGCAGGATTCCTCTCTGTATTGTACCTGTATCCTCTGTATATTACAGTGTAATCTGTACTGGGCAGGATTCCTCTCTGTATTGTACCTGTATCCTCTGTATATTACAGTGTAATCTGTACGGGGCAGGATTCCTCTCTGTATTGTACCTGTATCCTCTGTATATTACAGTGTAATCTGTACGGGGCAGGATTCCTCTCTGTATTGTACCTGTATCCTCTGTATATTACAGTGTAATCTGTACAGGGCAGGATTCCTCTCTGTATTGTACCTGTATCCTATGTATATTACAGTGTAATCTGTACGGGGCAGGATTCCTCTCTGTATTGTACCTGTATCCTCTGTATATTACAGTGTAATCTGTACGGGGCAGGATTCCTCTCTGTATTGTACCTGTATCCTCTGTATATTACAGTGTAATCTGTACAGGGCAGGATTCCTCTCTGTATTGTATCTGTATCCTCTGTATATTACAGTGTAATCTGTACAGGGCAGGATTCCTCTCTGTATTGTATCTGTATCCTCTGTATATTACAGTGTAATCTGTACAGGGCAGGATTCCTCTCTGTATTGTACCTGTATCCTCTGTATATTACAGTGTAATCTGTACAGGGCAGGATTCCTCTCTGTATTGTACCTGTATCCTCTGTATATTACAGTATAATCTGTGCGGGGCAGGATTCCTCTCTGTATTGTATCTGTATCCTCTGTATATTACAGTGTAATCTGTACAGGGCAGGATTCCTCTCTGTATTGTATCTGTATCCTCTGTATATTACAGTGTAATCTGTACGGGGCAGGATTCCTCTCTGTATTGTACCTGTATCCTCTGTATATTACAGTGTAATCTGTACGGGGCAGGATTCCTCTCTGTATTGTACCTGTATCCTCTGTATATTACAGTGTAATCTGTACGGGGCAGGATTCCTCTCTGTATTGTACCTGTATCCTCTGTATATTACAGTGTAATCTGTACAGGGCAGGATTCCTCTCTGTATTGTATCTGTATCCTCTGTATATTACAGTGTAATCTGTACAGGGTAGGATTCCTCTCTGTATTGTATCTGTATCCTCTGTATATTACAGTGTAATCTGTGCAGGGCAGGATTCCTCTCTGTATTGTACCTGTATCCTCTTACAGTGTTTGCTCTTTCTTTACAGGGCCTAGAAATCCGTCCTAATTACCCCACTTTGCCCAAAGGTAAGTCACCTTTTGTATGTATCATATACTTCCTGACACAGATTCCCCCCCCCCCCCCACTATGTTGACATATTCACACACGTATTCATCTTACTAAACACAAAAGCCATCTTTAGTAGAATTCTCAATCCTTTCCCTCTTCCATTAAGCAAAAAAAATCGCAAAACTTTGACTACTGGCGATTTTTCGACATGCTGCACAATGTATATAAGGAACTATGAGAGGCGCTCCAGAGGCTCGCAAGGGCCGAGCGCCCACGCCGAACTTAGCGATGGACTCGCTGTCGATTCAGCGCCATCGAATTGCGCCACGTTGGAGGGGGGAATCATTTTTACCTTCCCTCAAACTGGACAGTGCCATCTAGCAGCTGCTTGATGGGACTGTAGCTGTCAGTGCTGTGTTTACACAACGGGATCAATCCAAATTCTCTTTTAACCATTTATTTATATTTTAATAGTTTATAAAAACTGTTCTGCATGCAGGAGTTGGGGAGCAGCTTGGGAAAGGGTAATCTCTCCTGGGGTGAGAATTTCAAACCACAAAGACATTACATTTTAATATTCAGTGTAAGACCAGGGTTGATGTGGGGAACACAATAATGTCCCAGCCCTTATAAATTTTAAATGGTCAACAGTGTTTTAATTTATTGTCAATATTTACTTTTATTTGCTGATCTTCATTTATAAAAGAACTAGTCGTATGCCCGTCATAAATGACGGTATAATATTGTCTTAAAAAATGTGTCTTCTGTTTGTTTGTGCGCCCCCTCTCTCTCTCTTTCTGTGCTCCCCCCCTCTCTCTGCGCGCCCCCTCTCACTTTCTCTGTTCTCTCTTTGCGAATGTTACACACACACACACACACAACAACTATATTTGTCATTTGCTTTTCCCTTATTCTTTTGATTGGAGCGCCTCCCATTGTTTTCCAACTGCGGCTGTTCATTTCCCCATATTCCATCACCGCGTGCAGCCTTATTATCATCAAAACATCCATCTCACACTCTCCAAGATATCTGGCCCCAGCTCATTGGAAAAACTATTGACGTCTTCACTGCTTTTAGGATCCTTCCTGTATAGATCTCGAGTGTATTCCTGCCACCTCTTCATTATCTTATCTTTTTCTGTTTGGTCCCTACCATTTTTGTCTGTTATCACATCCAAGTTCGCATGAAAGGTTCATTTGAGATAGTCAAGAGATCTCTTCAAGAAAATTGGTTTTCTCATTCTTTCCTGGACTACTTGCAAAGCCTAGATCCAGGCTAGACAGGCTTGGAACCTAACATGTATATTTAGCGGGCCTGTGGTGCCCCGTAAGTGGGGAGGAGGCATTCCTAGGGTAGATGGTGGTTATGTATACCCGTTCCATAGCCGACCTCCTCTTGGATAAAGATAACTTTTATTGAGTCTGAGAGGAGTTGGTTAGGTGAGTTGAGGTGGCTCCAGGGTGTATTCATTTTTGGAGACTGACAAGAATATTGCTAACAATTCGGGTTCCCTATTAGATTGTATGGGGGTCAGGAACAATGACTAAGGTCAAGTATTTACCAATTAGTAGTTAACTGCGAGACAATGGATCAAAGGAATATCACTTGGAAAGCACTTGACACCACTTGACCCTTGTCTGTTGAAACCAAGTGTTTCAATTGTTGTCTGCCAACCTAGTTAATTATACTTGATTGTTACAACGCGCTATTTGTTGGGCTTGAAAAGGCCAAGAAGACCAATCCCACCCACATGTTTGTTAGGTTCTGCACACAGGGCAGCTTAACCTGGAGTCTAGGACAAGTTACCAATTCTCCACACCAAATTGCAGTTGCACGGACAAGTTACTGGGTACCAGGACAAGTTGCAGAAATTAATGAAAAAATGAATAAACACCTTCCCTCTAAATGAAACACACCATGCATATGTGTCCCAAACAGATTATAAACTTTATTTTGCAGTACACATTTTTATGCACTGTTTGTACCAATCGCCAATAGGCCACTTCCCTTGGTAAATACAAGTTTGACACCTTTTGCCCCCTTTGAACTACCTCACGTGGGCCAAGTCTCTCTCCAAAGACCTGTTGCCAGCCTGTTTCCTTCCCACCTAGTTTCCGAGAGGTATACAGCCTTAGCTAACATCTACCTCCAGCAGGGTCTGGGCACAGCAGGCGTTGATTAGGTAGTGCATGTTTTAGTTTCTGAGGAACTGGCTCTCTGATATTCGGGGGACCCAGCAGAGGGTAGAGAGGCTGGTTAACGGGCTTAGGGTACTTCCTGGTTGGGAGTAGTGGTAATGCCCAGTGGGTTCAGGGGAACTTGGTGATTGGAATATACACTCCCTAGCCAACCACTCTTCTGGTATCCAGATCTTTATTGGGGTGGGGGGTAATCAGCTAGGGGGGGTTGGAGCAACTCCGGGTGTATTTACTTTTGTGGCCGACTTTGGCCTGCATAATATTTTTTAGCAATATGGCCTCCCTATTAGATTTAATGGGTGGTCACAAACCATGACTAAGGTCAACAACTTCTAGTAGCAAACATGCATACCGTATTCACTATTAGGAAATGCCTACTGGTCGCCCTTAAAGTCTTACTAAACCCAAATTGTTTTTAACCCAATCGAATAGTTATACCCTAAAACACAGAATAATAGTTCCCAAAATGAAAATTGGCCCAGAGTTCCCTAGGCTTTAATGGTCTTATGGAAAGGGATCTTAGGGGCCCATGGCATACAATTAGGGCTTGGAGAAAAAACATCATATACAGTAACATAAATCAGCAAGTGAAAGCTCTTATGGCCTTTAGAATAGCTCTGGGTTAGGTAGTCACAGGGTTAGTGTCCATCAAAGTCCTGTTGCCATCTCAGAAAAAGTCCATTAGTCCAGTGGGTTATGACATTGATGACTTAATCAGATTCATGGATGTTCCATAGGAGTATATGGAGCCCGATCTACCACCTACCCCCAGTCTGAATTCACCCAGGAACCTAGCTCAGCCGTGGGACATGGAGCGAAATGTTTATTGTGGTTGGCCACTAATCTTTCTTAAAGTGATACTGCTTACAAAATATTTTTATTGGCCCTATGCAATATATACACCCTGAAACACATAAAATAGTTAAATAGTAATTAAGATTGAAGAAAGGCTTTCAGTCCATCAAGTTCAACCTTTTAATATCTCCACTGATCTGCAGTATTATCAATTAATCCAGAGGAAGGCAAACCGAAAAAACAACACAAGTGAAACTTAGCCAATCGTTTCAAAGGGAAGAAAAAAATAATTCCTTCCTGAACCCAGATACTGGTGATCGGATTTCTCCCTGGATCAATACTCTCTCTCTAATTATCCAGGATAACCCTAAATTCCCTTTTTTAATTAGAAATAAATCCAGTCCCCTTTTAAAGTTATCTATACATTCCGATGTCACCGCCTTCCTTGTAGAGAATTCCACAGATTTACCACCCTTACTGTGAAGAGCCCTTTTCTTTCTTTAAGGTGCAATATTTTTACTTCTAGGCTGTTTAGGGTGGATGTTAAATCCTCCTCTTTCTGTCTAAGTTCCCTCCTACGCCGGGCTGCCAGTTTGATACAGCAACTCCTTATGTAAGCCTTGTGAGCTACCCAAAGCCAGCCAACCCCTGTATCAGGAGAGTCATTCAGCTCGAAGTACTGCTTAATGTCTCCTGCTAAGGATGCTAAGCTTATGGGATCTGACAGAATGTGCTCGTCGATCCTCCAGCTCCTAAATGGGGATAGATTAGGGCCTAACGTTAATTTAATAGCTACCATTGCATGATCAGACCAGGGACAGGGGACAATGTCAGATTCTCGGATATTATCAAAGAGTAGGGAGCTTGTTAGGAACGTGTCGATCCTCGAGTAGGTGCCGTGTGTGGGGGAGTAGTATGTGTATTCCCTATTATCTGAGTGAAGGCCTCTCCAGGCATCCACTAAGCCCATTTTGGCCATTAGCTGTTTAATTTGACCCCTTTTTTTTGAAAAGCTAGAATCTTGGACGTGCCCTGATCTGTCTAATGCTGGGTCTAGGGTCAGATTAAAATCCCCCCCAATCACCAGTTTGCCTAGATCTAGTGTGCTTAACTCTCTTAGCATGCTAATCAAGGTTTGGTGTGGTGCTTTTGTGGGGGAGTATAGGGAAAGTAAAGAGATTCTTTGGCCTGAAATTAAGCCAGTGACCAAAACATAGTTCCTCTCTTTGTCTATTCTAGTATGTTCCGGAATGAATGGAAAATGCTTATGTATCAGAATGGCTGCCCCTGCTCTTTTCGTAGATTGAGTGGCCATGTACACTGTCGGATACTCTCTATGTAAATACTTTGGTTTACCCTCGTGTGTGAAATGAGTCTCCTGCATGAAGATAACCTTTTTATATTGCCTAAATGCTTTCCTCCTCTTATAGGGGGAGTTAAAACCCTTAACGTTGTGAGTTATAAATATGTACTCTGAGCTACTCATTGTGATTTGGTGGATAGGTGTGCATGGTCTGCCCGGCTACCTTTTATTCCTTGTCCGGCGTCCACTCCTTGGTGACCGGTAAGGGATGGAGACCTGGAGGGGAGGTTCTGGGGCCGGAGACTCCGTCCGCTGTTAGGCCATGGAGAAGCAAAAAGAGACAACATTAGATTTACATTTGACCAAGTTCCCTCTTCCGCATAAATTGTTCTAATCTCCCGTAGGCTAGCCCCTTGAGCTGGGTTTTGTTGGCTGTCTGAACCTCGGCTACTGTCATCTATGAAGATATGGCTCCCTGAATGCATTTCTATCTGTCTTTCTGGATTATAATATATTTTGCTGGTTGCCCCTTGGGGGCTCACTCGCTTCTCTATCAATTCTAGAGCTATCCTTTCTCCAAAAATAATAACAATTAACCTCAATAACATTTCAACTAGTTGAATTAAACTAGAGTATTCCCCGTCCATGTCGGGTAACTGGCTCTGACAGGCCCTTCTCTGGAGGCCTCGACTAACATATGTCTTAACTAAAGTCTTCAATGCCTATTATAGTCCCATTAAAGCAGGTCAGAAAAGTCCCATAAGCAAATGAGGAAATAAAAACTTGATACAACTTCCTGATGGTGGGTAGCCTTCACTCCGATCGCGGTGGTATCAGGTTTTCCGGGGACGGGCCCGTGTCCCCTCTGTGCTGGGTATTAAGCCCCCCCTGGCTCCTGCGGGGAAGATTCTTGTCTCTATAGTTCCTGGGGGGAGCGGGTCTTGTCTCTGTGTCTGTGACCCTACTACAGTCCACTGTTTCTTCGGTATGGGAGGAGGTGGAGGGAAGTTGCGCTCCTCTGCCGGGAGGTCTGCTGGGCAAAGATGGATCTGTCGTAGTACTGCGAGGCAGTCTTCCAAGTTGCGGGTGGTGTGTGAGGTCCCTTGGTAGTTGAAGGTGAGGGCAAAGGGAAAATTCCACCTGTACTGGAGCTTGTTATGCTGTAAAATCACCAGTGCCGGTTTCATCTGTCTCCTTCTGTCTAGTGTGTTGGGGGATAAGTCTGTATACACTTGTAGGGTGGAATTATCTGGCCCTTTGACTCCCTGCATCTTCCTTGTTTCTGCCAAGAGACAGTCTCTAGCTTGTTGCCTCAGGAATCTCACCACAACATCCTTGGGGGCCTCTGGATTTCTCGCCCCTCCTAGAGCTCTGTGGGCTCGTTCAATTTCGAGGACTTCCTTTGGCTGATCGGGTAATATAGCAGTGAAGGTTTCTTTTAAATACCCTGCCAGGTCTTGTGTAGTCCTAGGGACCCCCCGAACCCTGATGTTATGGCGGCGGGATCGGTTTTCTAGATCTTCAATCTTATCATTCAGCTCCATGATGCTGTATGCGTTCTGATCTATGGCAGACCTGTCATGTTGCTGTGCTTCTCCCATCTGATCCACCATCTCCTCCAGGAGTTGGGTCCTCTGCCCCAGCTCTTTCAGGTCTTTTCTCAAGGGTTCAATTGCCTTGGCTAGGAGCTGTTCTATCGTTGCTATGGATCTGGGCGATAGATCAATGTGTTGCTTTGACCTCTTTGGAATGATTCAGAGTGGTCTGAAGCTGAATCCGGTGGAGATGTCGGCTTTGTTGTTTTGGGTGGGAAGTGCTCTCGGATGCCCTTTGCAGAGGAGTTCTTTCTACTTTTCTTCATTTCTGAAGGTAGAGAAATGCGCGTTGGAGGGGCTGCAGTACTCTTCCCCTTTACCCTCTCCGCTTTCAATTCCCTCAGGAGTGTATAGCTGCAGATGTCGTTAGGCCAGTGTGGACAAAGGCTGTGTTCTCATATGATATCGGTCCTTGTAGCTTGTTAGTCAAGGCCTCCTGTTAGGTACCTCTCACATCTCTTGGCTCAGTGCCTCACACCGCTCTTTACAGGCTCCACCAGACGCAATAAAGGGGGACTTTCAGGCTAATTATCCTGGTATACATCCACAGCAGATTTGCTGAGTGGCCACAGGGTGGCAGTATAGGATCTCTGCAGCCGTGTTCAAGTAGTACTTTCTAGAATGTCCCAAGAGATTAACTGCAGGATTATCTGAGGAACAAAAGGCAAGGTGTTAAAAAGCCCCCGCTTGATACCTTGAGGGTGGCAGGATCCTCTGCAACAGTAAGCTTGCAATGATTTCTTGTCCAGTTAAGCTCAATGCAGGATCTGGCGTTGTCAGGGTTAAAGCTCCAAAATAGACTGTTAGTTGCTGTATTCTGCTGGTGAAATTTTCTTCAGCATGAGGGATAAGACCCAGTCTGGAGTGTCTAGAGGGGCTAGTTCTTCCTGGGGCTTAAACTCCTGGATGTAGGTCAGAGGAGAGATGAGTCTGATTCTGACTCCTTGCTATCACGAGGTGCCTCAAGATGGCGGCCGCGATTTCGCGGGCTTTCCTTCTGCCCCTTCTTCCTGGCCTAATGGCTGCTGTGCAGCCTGGTTGTCTCTTTTGTGGGGCTGATTGGGTTTATGGGGTACCCCTGCTGGTCCCTGGGTGTCTGTGGGGTGTCTTATGTGCCTTCAGGCTCTACAAAGGGAGGTATCTCTGTGGCAGGTACTTCTGTGGCTTCCTAAAATGGTGGCCCAGTGCTCCTGCGGGCTCCTGTCTTCCCCCCACAGTACCTTGTCTTTTTGGAGTGTGTAGATCGAGCTCCTGCTGGTGCCTCCGCCGGTCTGTGTCTCTGTGTCTCCCGTGCAGGGAGAGCCAGCGCGCAGGGCACGCCGCTGCTGTGTGGCAGCTGCTGGCCTTTGAGTGCTCCAGCACTCCTGCGGGGCCTCCTTCCTTCGGCCGGAGTAGTTCTTTGGGGGTCCGGCGGCTTCCCCTGGTGCCCCCTGATGGTTTTGGGGGTGTCTCAGGGGGTTGACAGGGCTTTAACTCCCCAAAATCCGGCGTTCCCGACGGAGCTCACTCCTCACGCGTCCTGCTGGTTAGGAGGCTGGCTCCGCCCCCAATATTTTTACTTCTAACCTCAAGGGATGTCCTCTTGTCAGTTGAAAACATCTTGGCACAAAAAGCTCCCTTGACAAATCTTTATGCTGACCCTTTATATAAGGTAATCATAACTTCTCTTAGACGCCTTTTTTCTAGAGAAAATAAGTTTAATTTAGTTAGTCTTTCTTCATAACTTAGCCCTCCATTCCCCTTATTAGTTTTGTTGCCCTCTTCTGTACCTTTTCCAGCTCTAAAATGTCCTTTTTATGAAGTGGTGCCCCAAATTGTACTCCATATTCCAAATGAGGGCGTACTAGAGATTTGTATAGTGGCAGAATTATATTTGCTTCCCTGGCTTCTATGCCCTTCTTAATCCATGCTAATATTTTATTTGCCTTTGCAGCTGCTGCTTGGCTTTGAGCACTGCTACCTAGGTGGTTGTCCACTAGTACTCCCAAATCCTTTTCAATATCTGATACACCTAGATTTGCTCCATTAGATTATAAATTGCATGGCTATTTTTCCTTCCCAGATGCATAACTTTACATTTATTCATATTAAATCTCATCTGCCATTTAGATGCCCATTCCTCAATGTTATGTAAATCCCTTTGGAGGTAAAGCACATCATTATCTGATTTAATTAACTTGCACAACTTCGTGTCATCAGTGAAAATGGAGACACCAAACTCCAATCCTACCTCTAAGTCATTAATAAATATGTTCAAAAGGAGAGGACCTAATACTGAACCGTGAGGAACCCCACTTACCGCATTTGTCCAATCGGAGTATGTTCCATTAACAACAACCCTTTGCTTCCTGTCTTTTAGCCAGCTCTCAATCCATGAGCAGATATTTAATGCAATTCCTGTATCTCTTAGTTTGCACAATAAGCCCCATGTGGCACTGTATCAAAAGCCTTTGCAATATCCAAAAAGACTACATCCACTGAATTACCTTGATCCAGGTTCCTACTAACCTCCTCATAGAAACTAATTCAAATTTTTTTTTTACATGTCCTTTCCCTCATAAAGCCATTTTGACTACTTATAATCCTGTTCAAATAGATATATTCTTGTATATTATCCCTTATTACCCCTTCTAAAAGCTTCCCCACTACAGAAGTGAAGCTCACTGGTCTATAATTCCCAGGATTTGCTCTTGCTCCCTTTTTAAATATAGGTATCAAAATAACGGTCTAAAAATTATAAAATTTGACCCAGAGCACTCTGGACTAGGGTGAGCTGGTAGAACGGTTTCTGTGTGGGTCCAGGGCATAAAATCAGAGGTCTGGGGAAACATTGGGGATTATACCCATATCAAAGTGATATAATCCCTTATGAGAAAGGTCTTTGTGGCCATTACATTAGGCTTAGTCAATATGGTCAACGTGCCTAGAGTATGTGAAGGTCTCCTCTCCAGGTATAAAAATCCAATAGTTCTGGGGGTTGTCTACTAATCTGTTTTTTTCTGTTAATACTGTTATGCTCATGACTTGTGCAGCTGCCAAAGTTGTTGGTTGCTTCACAACTGACAATTTACCTAAACTTGTGTTAGCAGGCAGTTCAAAGCGTTGTTCGGGAAAGCCAGGACACAGGAGAGTCTGTTATAAATACACATGTATATATTCTCACAAACTTCTTTCTTACCCCTCAGTGCCTGGCCCCTGTGACCCTGATGATTTGTTGGACGGGGTCATTTTTGGGGCCAAATACCTTGGATCCACACAGCTGCATTGTGAAAAATACACTGGTGTTAATGCACGCATGAGACAAGCCCAAGAGGCTGTGGATAGGGTCAAGGTTAGTATAGGAAAGGTAAAATGTATATTTAAGTTCAGTCTTTCCCTGTGTAACACTCTTGTTTAACCCTTTAGGCTCCAGAAGGTGAGTCCCAGCCAATGACTGAGGTGGACGTTATGGTATCCACACGAAGAGTTAAAGTTCTGACTGCAGATACTCAGGTAAGAAGCTAAGTGATACGTATCTTCATAAACTATGTTCATGCTTTGTACTGTTCATGCTGTGCTATATTTGTACCTGTTTGTCTCCTCCCTCAATGTTGCAGGAGGCCCTGATGGATCATCCCCTGCAGACTATTTCATATACAGCTGACATTGGCAACATTGTAGTTCTCATGGCACGCAGGAAATCCCCACGCAGTAAAGATCAGCCCCCCACGCAGAAGAGGTCATACAGGATGCTGTGCCATGTCTTTGAATCTGCCGATGTGAGTAGCTCTCTGAGCTGTGGGGGTAATAATATACAGGGCAAGATAGGGTTGCTAAACTCTCTTTGTTGTTTCTGTAAATCTTTCTATCTATGCTGTAGGTCACATTTTTCCTTTTATTTGCCTCGCTTTACACCTACTCTTTGTGTGTCTTTCCAAACCCATCATTGGATAATTAAAATAGAGCAGAGAAGTATGCATACTAGAACTGGATGTCATACTATAAAATTAAATAGAGTGTGTACAGCCTTACTGAAAACTCAGCGATTACATTTAATCATCTTTGTAGAATTCAATGACCTAATCATGCATACAGTGATCCTGGACCTATGAAAAGACCAGAAACCAAACCAAACCTGGGTCCTAGAAAAATGCTTGGGCTAGAATTGTATTGTATTTCACTCTTTTCAATTCCATTTGTCATTCTGTCTCTCTCATTTTATACTAAAAAATGTATAAATTATTTCTGCTTCTTTCCTTTCTTTCCATAGGCTCAACTCATTGCACAGGCCATTGGTCAAGCTTTTGGCTTGGCCTATCAGTTCTTTATGCACACTGAGGGGGTGGAGCATACAGAATCAAGGTCTGAGCGGGGTGAAGAGCAGCTGTACAATGCTGACCTAGCACACTTCAGCAACAGAGATAACTGCAGAGAGGTGAGATCAAAGGGGATGCTCTTTGTACTACTTTAGACACACATACATACACTTCCTCTTATCATGGCATCCTCCAAACAATAACATGTCCTCCATCTCTCACATATTGTACACGGCTCCCTCTTTCCTGTTATATCCAGTGCTCATACTCTGCTGCCCCTCTAAAAAATAACACTACACTTCTTTCAGCTGCAACAATTTAGTTAATGTATGCTGCTGCCTCTCACATTAAAGGTCCTGCAATCCAAGAGAAAATACAGTAGTTTGTCATGTATGTAACAAATTAACAATATTAGTAGCTGTTTAAGCCACAGACATAAAACATTTTTTGGGAATATCTGAATCTTGTAGTCTGTGTTTACAAATACAGGAATCCATTATGTGTTTGTTAAATCACTTATTCAAAACGAAATCATTGGAGAGAGGTGAGGGAACAGAGAGTCCTTTTAAAGATAATTGGATAGTACTGAAATACACACAAAGCCCATTCCATCGCACTGGCCCAGAAGCAAACTCCTTGCATCATTATCTCCAGAAATGTAAACACCCCTCCCAGGCTTACAACTTCCACAAATGTATCATGGACCTATCCAGGGTCCTGCATAGTCATAAACATTAATTTAATTTCTAGGTAAGTCTCCTAATGCTCCCCTGTTCCTCAGGTGTACATTAGCAAACAACGAGGAGAGATGCTGGGCGTTGCTGTGGTGGAGTCCGGTTGGGGGTCCTTGCTTCCAACTGTGGTTATTGCCAACCTGATGCACGGAGGCCCAGCAGAGCGGAGTGGGGAGCTGAGTATTGGGGATCATGTGACAAGTGTGAATGGAACTAGCCTAGTGGGGCTGCCCCTCTCCACATGTCAGGGGATAATTCGGGTGAGGACTGCAAAGAGGCGTTGGAAAGCTATATACATAGAGGAGAATCAAAGGACAAATGGTGGGAGATAGAAATGAACACAGGGGAAGGAGACACGACGGGGGAGGGGAAAGAGACACGGGGGAAGGGAGAGGGGGAAAGAGACATGGGGGAGTTGGAAAGGGGAAGGGGAGAGACAAAGGGAGGAGGAGAGCAGGAAAGGCACGGGGAGGGGGTAAGGGTAAGGGGAGAGACACAGGGAGGGTGTAAGGGGAAGGGGAGAGACACAGGAAGGGGGAGGGGGAAAGACACGGGGGAAGGGGGAGGGGGAAAGACACAGGGGAAGGGAGAGGGGGAAAGACACAGGGGAAGGGAGAGGGGGAAAGACACAGGGGAAGGGAGAGGGGGAAAGACACGGGGGAAGGGAGAGGGTGGGAAGGCATGGGGAAAGAGGCACTGGGGAAGAGAAACCGGGGAGGGGGAGAGAGGAAAAGAGACACGGGGGAAGGGAGAGGGGAAAAGAGACACGGGGGAAGGGAGAGGGGAAAAGAGACACGGGGGAAGGGAGAGGGGAAAAGAGACACGGGGGAAGGGAGAGGGGAAAAGAGACACGGGGGAAGGGAGAGGGGAAAAGAGACACGGGGGAAGGGAGAGGGGAAAAGAGACACGGGGGAAGGGAGAGGGGAAAAGAGACACGGGGGAAGGGATAGGGGAAAAGAGACACGGGGGAAGGGAGAGGGGAAAAGAGACACGGGGGAAGGGAGAGGGGAAAAGAGACACGGGGGAAGGGAGAGGGGAAAAGAGACACGGGGGAAGGGAGAGTGGGGTAAGACGCGGGGTAAGGGAGAGTGGGGTAAGACGCGGGGTAAGGGAGAGTGGGGTAAGACGCGGGGTAAGGGAGAGTGGGGTAAGACGCGGGGTAAGGGAGAGTGGGGTAAGACGCGGGGTAAGGGAGAGTGGGGTAAGACGCGGGGTAAGGGAGAGTGGGGGAAAGACGCGGGGTAAGGGAGAGTGGGGGAAAGACGCGGGGTAAGGGAGAGGGGGGAAAGACGCGGGGTAAGGGAGAGGGGGGAAAGACGCGGGGGAAGGGAGAGGGGGGAAAGACGCGGGGGAAGGGAGAGGGGAAAGAGACACAGGGGGAAGGGGAGAGACATGGGGAGGAGGGGAAGACACAGGGAAAGGGAGATTGGGGGAAAGAGAAAAGGGGGAAGGGAGAGGGGAAAAGAGACACAGGGGAGAGGGGGAAAGAGACACTGGGGAAGAGAGAGGGGGAAAGAGACACTGGGGAAGGGAGAGGGGGAAAGAGACACTGGGGAAGGGAGAGGGGGAAAGAGACACTGGGGAAGGGAGAGGGGGAAAGAGACACTGGGGAAGGGAGAGGGGGAAAGAGACACTGGGGAAGGGAGAGGGGGAAAGAGACACTGGGGAGAGGGACAGGGGGGAAGGGAGAGGTGGTTAAGAGACACGCTGGAGGGAGAGGGGGAAAGAGACATGGAGAGGGGGAACGAGACACGGGGAAGGGAGAGAGGGAAACAGACACAGAGGAGGGAGAGAGACACTGGGGAATGGACAGGTGGAGAAAGGGAAAGAGACATAGGGGAAGGGGCAAAGAGGAGGAAAGAGAAATGGGAGGAGGGAGAGGGGGCAAGAGACACGGGGGAGGGAGAGGGGGGCAAGAGACACCGGGGAGGGAGAGGGGGGCAAGAGACACAGGGGAGGGGGCATGAGACATGGGAGAGGGGGTAAGAGATACAGGAGAGTGGGGGAGGGGGAAAGACACAGGGGAAGGGGGAGAGACACGGGGGAAGAGAGAGGGGGAAAGAGACACGGGGAAGCGAGAGAGGGGGGAAGGGACACGGGGAAGCGAGAGAGGGGGGAAGAGACACGGAGAAGGGAGAGAGGGGGGGGGAAGAGACACTGAGAAGGGAGAGGGGGGGAGACGCACATCAAATATTATCCTGTCTATTTTGATGGGCAAGTTATAGTATGTATAATAATACCTTTTAATCTAATTGCAAAAGTAGGTTTTGAAAACTTCAGGTGATCCCTCTGCTTCCTTTCACATTTTTGTATGATTGGAAATGTCACCAATTCTGTTATTGGGCTATATGGAGAAATTGTTTATTAACGTTACATTTGAAATGCTGAAATCTGATTTTGACAGAATCTTCAACACTAGTTATTCAAACAAAAACAAAAAAACTTTAATGTATAAATTATGCTCTTTTAAGTATGCAATGGAAAATTTGAGACTCAAGCGTTCCCTTTAAAGCAGGGTTTGACAAATTTGCTGAAGACCTAGGAGTCAGCAAATACTTTGCTAATAACATGTTGAGTGTGTATGTGTATCAAAATACTCATATTTGAAATTTAGATGATCACATTCTTTAACACTAAAGATACAGGACATAACACAGACTTGGGTTTTCAAGCACATCATCAATGTGCTGCCTCCCCAGAAACAATACTGAAAACAGCCAGCAGGGGGCGCACAGCTCAATTAGTAGCACTGGAAGTGAGTTTAGCCGCAATCAGCTTTTGTTAAATACTTAAACTAAGCCATATTTTATTTATCATATTTGTCAAATTGTAAATAAACTACATTAAACATAGTCTACAAATAGGGGGAGTAGCTCACTCTTCCCATCACAAATAGTAAAAATGAGCAGCAACAACTTTGACACTTTACTGGAGTCAAATAAATGTTGCCATCAGAACATTTAAGTAGTGTGTATGTATGTATGTGTGTGTGTATGTGTATATATATATATATGTGTATATATGTGTATATATATATATATATATATATATATATATATATATATATATATATATATATATATATATATATATATATACCGTATTTATCGGCATATAACACGCACCGGCGTATAACACGCACCTCATTTTAAGAAGGGAATTTCAGGGGGAAAAAAATTCAAATAAAGAACTTTGAAGCAAAATCCTCAACCTCCCTCCTCATCCTCCACCTCCCTTCTCAACCTCCCTCCTCATCCTACCTCCTCAACCCCCTCCTCATCCTACCTCCTCAACCCCCTCCTCATCCTACCTCCTCAACCCCCTCCTCAAACCCCCCTCCTCCACCCCCCATCCTCATCCTCAACCCCCTCCTCCACCCCCCATCCTCATCCTCAACCCCCTCCTCCACCCCCCATCCTCATCCTCCTTCCTCAACCCCCCTCCTCAACCTCAACCCCCCTCCTCAACCTCTACCCCCCTCCTCATCCTCAACCCCCTCCTCATCCTCAACCCCCCTCCTCATCCTCAACCCCCCTCCTCATCCTCAACCCCCCTCCTCATCCTCAACCCCCCTCCTCATCCTCAACCCCCCTCCTCATCCTCAACCCCCCTCCTCATCCTCAACCCCCCTCCTCATCCTCAACCCCCCTCCTCATCCTCAACCCCCCTCCTCATCCTCAACCCCCCTCCTCATCCTCCCTCCTCATCCTCCCTCCTCAAACCCCCTCCTCAACCCCCCTCCTCATCCTCAACCCCCCTCCTCATCCTCCCTCCTCATCCTCCCTCCTCAAACCCCCTCCTCAACCCCCCAATCCTCATCCTCCTTCCTCAATCTCCCCATGCTCAACCCCCTCCTCAACCCCCCTCCTCAACCTAAACCCCCCTCCTCAACCTAAACCCCCCTAAATACACCCCCCTCACTTACCTGTTTCTGATCCAGCCTCCACTCCGCTCCTTGACCCGGTGACGTCACATGTGCGCCAGCGCGCCACGTCATTAGCATATACCGGGTGTCGGCACCCGGTATATGCTAATGACCTGGTGCGCATGTGACGTCACCAGGTCAAGGAGCGGAGGCCGGATCAGAAGCAGGTAAGTGAGGGGGGTGTATTTAGGGGGGTTTAGGTTGAGGAGGGGGGTTTAGGTTGAGGATGGGGGGTTAGAATGCGGAGGGGGTTTAGAGTGAGGAGGGAGGTTGAGGATGAGGAGGGGTAGGGAATATCGGCGTATAACACGCACCTATGATTTGCCCCCTATTTTCAGGGAGAAAAAGTGCGTGTTATACGCCGATAAATACGGTGTGTGTATATATATATATATATATATATATATATATATATATATATATATATATATAAAGGGTTAGAGAATAAAGGAGTGGAAGGGGGTATATGATGGGAAAGGACAAAAAAAAAATGTGATGGGGAATTTTCATTCCTTTTTAATATCTTGGTTTAAGTTTGTTAGATCAGGTTGTTAACGTGGTATTGAAAGCTGAAAGTTGTCTCCATCAGCCCAAGTTTTCTAAAGCTTTTGTGGGTCTGGGCTTAATACTGGACACACTGCACATGATATCTACCAAATGTATGGTGCCCATGGGTAGGAACCATCTTCAATAACTGTATTTCTCTGAATTCTGGGTAGGAAATAGTTTTTTTTTACAATGTACTATTTACTGTATGGTGGAGGTCTTTTATCGTTTTTTTTGTTTGTTTGTTTGTTTTGTTGTTTTTTTTGCTAAATAATGATGTGGTTGATAGCTTTCACACAAAATCTATAGCAGGAGTAAGGTACCAGTCCCACACTGATGAGGGCCATTTAAGCTTGAAATAACTGTCTGTGGGTAGGTTTTCCTACCTCTTGCATAATCCATTTTATGCTATGCTTTAAAGCGGTTTAATACAGCAGGTATGTGCTTTCAAAAGAGCCATGTTTAAAATGGTATTGGATTAAAGAGTGATGCTTTTATGGGCTCATTTATTATCTTTATATGGCGCCAACATATTCCATAGAGGTCATTTGCATGCCTCTGCCTAGGTTCCTGTAATGCAGTGCAATACTGTATTTCTTGGTATTCTGAGCAGTAAATATTTTTTTACTTTTTAGGTGTTCAAATGTAGTATTTATTTACTATAAATATAGCATTTTATATACGGTAGCAAATATTTCAGCATTTACTTTGTTATTCTCTCATCAGGATCTGAAGAGTCTTTCTGAAGTGAATCTGAACATTGTGCGCTGTCCCCCTGTTATCACTGCTATCATTCAGAGACCTGATGTCACCCACCAGTTGGGCTTCTGTGTGGAGGATGGAGTGGTGAGTGTAGAATAGGGGCATGCGCACACACACTCTGTGAGGCACAGGTTACGCTCCCTTGTTATGTGTGGGAAGACTGGACTATACACACATCCTGATAGTATATGAAAGACAAGGGAAAAGGAAGAGAATGTAGCATGTACCTAGGAGTGACTGGGGAATACATCTGTATATATCAGTATTATGCTTAGGAGAGGCCAGGTACAAATGTCATTCGTTTGTAAGATGCACAGGCCATCGTTGGGAGTCTTCGGGGCGTGTGTGTGCGTGCATATACATTTAACTTGTATATAAAATGAAGAATCCTATATTAAATGATGCTATTGTTTCTCTGGTGATTTTAAAACAAGTGTTTTGTATAAAGGTAATCCTTGAGTCCATTCAGTTGTTAGCTGCAGCTCCCTGTTCCTGCTTTACCTTCTGAAGAAGCCTTATAATGGATGAAACATGTAGAGATATTGCCACAGTGATGGGTACTTCCATGTCTCATTCTTAACATCAATAATTATTAATTAAGGACTGAGGTAACTTTGCTTTGTACAAAAGATTTTTTTTTTTTTTATGATTCTACATCAGGGACTGGAAAGGCTGCAGTTAACTTGTACCTCAGTGTTCCCTGTTATAATGACATATGTCTTGTATTTATCTGCATGTAGATCTGCAGCTTGGTACGTGGTGGTATCGCTGAGAGAGGAGGAATTAGAGTGGGACATCGGATAATCGAGATCAATGGACAGAGTGTGGTAGCGACAGCCCACGAGAAGATTATTCAGACCCTTTTGGATGCCACAGGGGAGGTGAGGAAGAGTATTGGGGGGTGGGAGGTTTTTGTTGTGGGAAATTGTACGAGGAAATACTTTTTCCCCCATGTGTAAGAAATGATTATATTGAACAAAGCTCTTTTGTTACTGATGCATATATTCTGCAGAAAATGTCTAAAATAAGACAAGTGAAATAATTAACAATCTTTGGCAAACATAAAATAACAGCATCTGCTGTCCTGTGCTTCTTCTGTCGGCTGTGCATTACTAATGGTGTTTCTGTCCACAGGTCCACATAAAGACCATGCCGGCATCTACTTACAGACTGCTGACTGGGCAAGAGACTCCTGTGTACCTATGAGGGAGCTCTCTCTTACTCACCTCCCATATATACAGTGCTGGATCTGCCATGAATGTGGATGGGCTGCTCAGGAAGACACGTCTGTGTACTGTGTGTCTGTACAGCACACAAAACGCACACACACGCTCTGTACACACAGAGTAGTGCCTTTGTATGTTTTATAATCTCTTTGTGCCTTTCTGTTGTTTAAAGGGACATACGAAAGTATTATTATAATAATATTATTAAAAGTTCACTTTAAAATATAGGGAAAACAGACTGTAGCTTAGAAACTTACAAAGCCTCAGGAAGCATAGTGACGGCGCTGCATTCTTATCACACTGCAGCTAGGAGGCAGGACAGCCACTCTGCTTTCTGCTGAGACTGGGGAACTGTAAGGTATTTATATCAGTCTTTTAATGCTTAGTGACTGTCTTCCCTGTACTTTCAAGTGATTGCTAATGTGGCTTGTACAATGGTGTGTTTCTCTGTCTCTTTAATCACTCGGGGAGCTTGTAGGGCTTATTATTATTTCTTTTATGCCCTGTGTGGGGGAAACAGGGCAGAGTCTGTGCTGCCTCACTAGATGATGCAGCACAGGGCATCCCCAGCAAGGGAAATGTGCAATATGGAGAGGATTTTTGTGTGGTGGAAAAAATGTAAATAGCACTGTTTATTTGTGCACTGCTCACAGCACACACCATGCTACTAAGCTGTAGCTTATCTCTTTTATTCACTATGGGTCTAAAATGTCCAAGGTGGTGGTTTTAGAACAAAGTTCCATTAAAGGGCACTGGTGTCCCATATTTACAAAATGCTGTTTTGACGGACTAGAATTTATAATGGGCACAAATTAAAAACCAATAAATAAATGCATTTCATTTTATAAGTATTATAAGCAGTCATTAATTTCTAGTTTACAAGGCTCTTTTCCATGTGAAGGGCAGATACGCAAAGCCAATACATGTGCAGAGCATTATTTCCTGTATGACAATGAGGAGATCTCAATGTGAAAGATTCCAAATAAATAGACTAAGCCCTCAGACAGGAGGTGGTTGTATGAAAGTCGGGTCTGCAGAGGTCCAAGATTTTGTATAAGATGTTAAAGAAATACTAAAGCACTGGTGTTTGAATGTCCATGTGGATAGAAGCCTTCCATGCATTTAAAGTCTCCTGCTATCTGTGAAATCAGAAACCAAAATAGTCACTACTGCAGCCTAATATCATATAGTAACAAATATATTAGACAGTTTTTTTTTTTTGCTTTCTAAAAATATGTTGCTCATTATCAAGTGTAGTTCTTTAAAACCGCAAATGGTAAAGACTGGACAACAGTGGACCTTTTAAAG
Source organism: Discoglossus pictus (assembly GCA_027410445.1). Lineage (NCBI taxonomy): Eukaryota > Metazoa > Chordata > Amphibia > Anura > Alytidae > Discoglossus > Discoglossus pictus. The sequence goes on from CM050163.1 coordinate 251,107,861, forward strand.
ATTATTTTTATTATAACTTTATTAAAGGATTTTGTCCAGTTTTTCAAACTCGTGTACTGAACATATGGGACGCCAGTGTTAATGAATAATTTTCTTAAAAAGGGCAGTATTGCTAGATGGTTGAATGCTTTGACTAAAGCACTTTGAACAGACAAAATGCATTTTAAAATGACTATACTAAGCATTGTCTATTATGGTATTGTTTTCATAGCCCTGGTGGAACTTTTATCTGTGCATGTTTCAGGTTATGGTCCATTGTTCTTGGCTATATCCAGGAGAAGAAGATGAAGGCTTCCCAGGCTGAGGCAGTTTCATATTTTAATATTAGAGTTATCCTACATTGAAGTCAAGGGAGAGTGAGAGCTAAATTGATTTTTTTATTGATAAGATAAAATGGTGTGTTTCTCAAATTGTATTCTAATGCTTCAGTTCCACCAGGGTTGATAAGCACACAAAACATACCTTTTAAGCAATTGTATATAAGACTGTTGAGGAAAACATAATATGTCTTTTCAGTCAATGGCCCTTATTCCAAGTTTTAGGCATCTCAGCTGAAGCAAAAACCTATACATACAAAGGAACTTGTGTTTAATTTAAAGAGTTTTAAAGGACCACTGTAGACTGGGAAAAATATACTTTTGAAGCTTAAATTCACATTAACAGCTGCGTAAGCGGTTTGGTATAATAACATTTTTAGGTAAAATATTTTCGCAAATACTTTTGGTGTCTGAAGGAAACCATCTTTCGGTCTTCCATTGTCCTTTCTGGCTTGGAGTGAGAGTGGTTCTCAGTCTTTATTATCCATTTAAGGATGGAAGGAGGTTTGTTGATTTCAATGGTTGGTTCGGATAAGATTTCAACACAGGACAGCTCCCTCTCATATACTCCATAGAGACAGCTTGCTTGTCCTGCTCAGTAACCATTCTCTTGTGTCTTGAAAAAGAAGTATACTATGGTGGCAGCTTCCATGCACAGAATCTGTTAAAATGAAGATTTTATCTGAAAATGCTTTTATACTTGTGACTTAAATAGCTGATCATTTTGTTAGCAAGTTGTGTGCTAATCTACAGTGGTCCTTATAATTTATCCTAAAGCTCCCCCAGTTACTTGCTCTAATTAACCGATAGAATGCAGAGTAAGTATTTGTATCAGACTTTTTCATGGGAAAAGTTTCGGCGTTGGGTTCCAATATCATAAAATGGTTTATTTTTGCATTAATAGTCAGGTGCTAGGGTTTGTTTATCTTTATATGTTTTTGATGACTGGAACACTACAGCGTCCACTTTAATGGAAAGAACAGCGTTCTAAAGTCATCCAAATTACGTTTACTTGCTACCAAAGTTGTTATTTCTCTTTTTTGTATGTTGAGGGTCTCTGTTCGACACATACATGCTTTCAAAACAAAAGAAACGCACAACTTACACCTTACCTTTGGTGACAAAATAAATTTTGTTTAAGAACAGTTTTTGGGTCTCATTGAACAGCGACAAATGGGAAATCTTATTTATTAGACATAATTATAAAAAAAAAAAAAAAAAACAGTAAATAATCCCCAATTTTATACATGGCATATTTAATAATCATCATTTGTTCAGCGTGGCATATGTTTCCTCTGATGTGGATGTGACACAAGGCCTTCTTAACACGTGGAACCTGATTGCACCTTTTCCCTGAGATGAGATATATGGATGTTCAGAGATCAGTAGCAGGGCCTCCCCAACTGTCATCCTCTGAGCTAGAGCTTCTTGCACGGTTAAACTTCCTTCGCAAAGCTTCATGTTCATAATTCCGACTGAAAAACAAAATAAACACAGTTCATAAATTCTCTTTGCAGCGTCAGGAGTCGTACAAATATTGCGCTGCACATCTGTGAGTTAATAAATCCTGAGCACGCCTGCTCTACATAATGCCAAGTGGATGAAGAAACCTGACCTCTCTTCTACTTCATAATGTATTACACATACCCATTAAATTCAATATTCAGTGATATTTCCTAGCTTACCAACCAAAACCACCATTCCATGGCTCCCATAAGAAAAGAACCAATGCCTCTGTTCCATCAAAGGAAAGCTGACCCTGCAACTATGTAGATTTTGAAAAGCTAAGCACTGGAGCTATTTCTTTTTTGGGAGGGGCCGCGATGTTGACTGGAGCTCAATTCTCAGAAGAGCCATGGAATGGAAGCCATGATAGTCATACTTAATTTACAAGGCAAGGGGGTGCTCCCAGAGCTAGGCAGAAATGATTTTTCTATTGGGTATCTGGAGCCATGCAGACTGCAGTGCATCTGACAGCTGCTGAAGAGTGCGTGCTGGAGGATCCATATGGTGGTCCCACAGGTGCTCGATGGGGTTCAAGTCTGGGGTATTTGAAGGCGGCCAGGGAAGTACTTGAAAGTCTTTGTTGTGCTCCTCCAACATATTTCATTGTCCTGCTAGAAGATCCCATCCGCTCCAGGGAAGACAGTCAACATGTATGGGTGCACTTGATCTGCAAGGATGGATAAATAACCCAATCGGTTGAGAGGGTCTTCCAGATGTATGAGTGGACCCAGACAATGCCAAGAAAACATAAGCCAGACTATAACTATGCCACCACCAGCTTGTGTTCTCGGAGGTTTCGCCCCGGACACGCCAACCTCCATCCAGTTAATGGAACAGAAAACGTGACTCAGAGAAGGCAACCCTTTGCCACTCAGTAGAGGTCCAGTTTCGGTACTTGTCAAATCTAAGCAGTTGCTGACGAACCCTAGTTAGCATGGGGGCAGTGGCCAGCAGTTTGCTTCAGAGCCCCATACACAACAGGGTTGGCTGTACTGTCATTTTAGACACACGTCTGGTTGCCAGAGGGCAAGTTGCTCGACTGTAGTGTGGCAGTTAGCCCTTACACACACCCAACTTCGCAGCTGACGTTCACCTCTGACATCAATGGCAAGTGGTTCTATGCAGTTTCCACGCCTTTTATTCACAATGGTGCCGTTTGTCCAGTCACTGTACAATTTAACCACAGCAGCACGCAAGCAGTTCTCAAAACTGCTCTGTTTCAGAAAAACTGCCCCCCTTGGCCCGAAAGCCAATGACCATCCTATTTTCAAAGTTAGATAAATTGCACATTTTACCCATGACAGTGATGGTTGATATGTTTGTAGAATGCCTATCACTACACGTGCCGTATTTCATTAGCTACGCACTGTTGACATCAAAAGTAGGCGTATATACGGTACTCCCCCTAGGCAGATTGGATGCACATAAACTAGGATTGTTATGTGCATCCAATCTGCCTAGCGGGAGTACCGTATATACTAGAGTATAAGCCAACCCACCTATTTTGCCACAAAATACTGGGTAAAATGAGTCAAGTATAAGCCGAGGGTGGGAAATGTGCTGCCTCCTGTGTCTCTTCCTCCCCCCCTCATCCTCAGCCCCCCCTCCTCAACCTCAACCCCCCCCCCCCCTCATTCTACCACCTCTAAACACCCCCACCCCCCTCTCCCCTCACTTACCTGTACCGTCCTCTGCACCTTCCGGATCCTTGACGTGGCGCGCATGTGACCTCACGGCATTAGCATATACCGGGTGCCGGCACCCGGTATATGCTAATGCCATGATGTCACATGCGCGCCACATCAAGGACCCGAAAGGTTTGGAGGCCGGAGCAGGTAAGTGAGGGGAGAGGGGTTGTATGGGGGGGTGGGTGAAAGAGACACGGGGGGAGTAGAGAGACACCAGGGGGGGGGGGTTAGAGAGACACGGGGGGGGGTTCTGTTGCTCAGCCTGTGCTCGGACACCGACAAAATATTAATATAAGTTTAAGGACTCTAATAGAAGCGGTTGATATGGTCTAAAGTTGCCATGTTTCATTTTACCTGTTGCTGGTACTGTAATTCCACTGACTGTGATTCTCTGTTGCCTATAAAAAACAGAAGTAAAGAGAGATGTTTGAAATTTTTAAACAGAACTACCTTCAATTCAAAATTATTGAGACTGAACCACATAAAACACTGTTCAATTATTTTTTAAAAAAAGGCCTCTCACTGCTCAAGAAAAAAAGTTTCAGAATAAAAACATGCACAAAATAAAAGTTTTTAAAAAGACTAATTAACTTCATTTTTTACATGAGTAATATAATTTATTTTTGCATTCTGTGTTTTAAGTTGAATGCATTAGCTGTTGGAGAGATAATGTATTTATTTTTAAGCATAGAAGTAGGAAGTTGATAGGTAAAGCTTGTGGGCAAATGCTATTCAGGCCGCCACCTTCTGAGGTTAAATAATAAAAGCTAAATTTCAAATCACTAATATAGTTCTCTTACTGCGAGTGTGTGCAAAGCTCGCAAAATTGCGAGTTGCGCACAAATCTCAAGTTGAATCACAAATTGAGACTTCAAGCCCGCAATTACATGGCAGAAAGCATGATTCTTTGGGCCTCATTAAATTCCAAGCACTTTTTTACAATGCCTAAGACTGCAGCCCACAAGTACATGGCAGAAAGCCAAAATCGTAAAATCATGCTTCTACATATAGCATTTCAGGGCCTGATCATAATCAAATTAAGCAAGACCCGTAACTTACTGCTTAAACAGAGCCAAACCCTTAACTTGGTGCAAAGTAAGAGAGCGTGAGAGACAGAGAAGGAGAGACAGAAAGAGGAGAAAAAAAAAAAAAAAACAGACACAATTTTTAACAATATTATACCGTCATTTATGATGGGCAAATGACTAGTTTTAATATATTTGTTTAAATAAAACCTGAACAATCCCATAAAATGCTGTTTTAGGGTATTTTTTGTATTCAAACATTTTTCATAGGAATGTTACTTGTAATAAAATACTTGTAAAATAATTAAAAATGAATTATTTAAATAGACTAAAACATTTATACAGTTGACACATGTGGTATTGCTAAATAGACAAGTTTGCAGTGGTATTTATGCTGCTGTCATGTAACAACTCTAAACAGTGTTTTAGGTCATCGCTGTAGAGCAGAGACCTCTCCGCTGCTTCTGATTGGATAGCAACTTTCTAAACATATGTGAATATATTCAAGTCGGAGTTCTGCTGTTTCACAGGCAGACCACATGGTTGGTGACAAAATAGGAAGTTACCTGAACATGACTGTTTTTTAAATCCGTTTTATAGCAGTATTAAAATTGCTTTAGAGGTATATTTTATGAACCGTGCCATATTGTTGTGTGATAATGAAAAATTAAAACCTGCTCTGAACTTTGTGTATTCAGATTGACGGCCCTACCATGAATCACTGCTCACCTGTGGGTAGCTTTTTGGGTCCTCCACCGGTGACTGCCCTCTGTACGGTGAGGCAGATTCGGTTGGCGAGTGGGTCCTGTGGTAGGAGGCAGTTTCAGCTGGCGATTGGGTTCTGTACTCAAATGAGGGTTCAGGCGGCGACTGGCTTCCAAAGTGATATGATGGTTCAGGAGGTGACTGGCTTCCAGAGCGATATGAGGGTTCAGGAGGTGACTGATGTCTATAATAAGTGGATATCTCTTGTGGCGAGTTTGCCCTGTAATAGGCAGGCTGGTGTTCTAGCACAGGCTCAGATGACCTGGCCAGGGCGGGCTCCTGGAACTCCTCATCCAGTTCATGATCTGTGTACGCTCCACCTTCAGCATCAGTCTCCTCATAGTCACTGTTAGCCCGGCTGTCACAGCTCAGATAGTCTTTGGCTCCAGCACTAGGATCGTCCATGAGATCCAGTGGCTCAACCGACTGATTCTCCATCTGGACAAGCAACAGAATTGAATGGATTGGTTGACAAAAATAATCCTGATTACGTAGAAACATTTGAACGTATTTTTAAATTGCTATGTCTAGGTTTATAGTCATATATGACCCCAACCGGAAGCTTCATACTAGGTTTTTTGAATTTCTCTTCCAATTTCTGTTTTTTAAACCATATGGAACTTAAGCTATACATGCTCATGCTACAGACGTATGCGCATGGAGATTGCTGCATTCACACGTGATAATATACTGTCCTCATCGTCCAGCTTGGTTTTTTTAAGTGTGTATTTATGATCATAAGGGATATACTTTCTAACCTACTGGGCCCATATACACAAATGTGAAAATAATACAGTGCGGGGGGGGGGGGGGGGGGGGGGCAGAAGGGAAGAGAGTAAACCCCAAAGAATAAGATAGGAATAAAAGTTCATCTTTACTATATATGTCACTCTGTATTTGAACACAGACATACAGAAATATGTATAAAAATGTCATACAGGCTTATTAGAAGAATAAAATAGAACTTTAAATATGATCCACTGACCGCCAATGAATCCGTGACAGCACAAAAAAAAAAAAAGGAAAAAAGGACCCACTGGGCTCTATGTAAAAATTACATGTACTTACTATGTAAGAATCGGACCACTTTAATTTTATCACATGTGCTTGGCACAGGAAGTCAAATGGATTCGATACAAGCTGGACAGGCACAGGCTAAATGGCTGGTCGGATGGGAGTTCTGTGTGTTCCCATCAGACACTTTTAATTCTGGTACTGTTGGACTTAAAAAGGTATATGCAAGTGAGCTGGATTACGAATGCATCTGATAGAGGGGAATTAATATTGTATGATTAAATTTGCATGCACTATGTTTTTCTAGCTTTGCATTTAAAAAAAACACAAAAAAAAAAAAACTGTTGCAGGTGATTTTTACACCCCCAGGATTGAGCTAGGCTCCTAAAAGGGTTCATTTTTGTAAAAGTGTACCCTGTCCATGTGAGCATGCTCAGCTTTGCAGCCAATCAGCAATGCTATATGCAACCAGCTAGATGAGGCTGCTACACTGGGTCCCTAAAAAGGACCATAAATCAAAATTCAAGTAAAAATGATTGATCGGTTACAAGGTTGTTCTTTAGACATACAACCTCTCCTTGATAAATTCGGACAAATTATAAAATTCTACTGAAACCAAACATTTCAGCTTCTTCTTCCTATTCGAATCTGTCTTTTAGGCGAATTAGCATTTATGCTTGATTTATGCTCCTGCAATGACCTGCAAATTTGAGGAAGAGAACATTCATGGTCTGTGCATGTGTCTCTGTGTGAGTGAGTCCATGCAATTCACGGGGGCTGGGAGAGATCCCAGGGGCAAAGCACTGGGGATGTAGATAAAACAATCAATCAGTGAATGAAGGGACACAGACCTTGTTCTGGGCATTACAGAAATCTAAAGGAAAGCTGCAGCTCAATTTACAGACCAACAAGATACAATGTATTATGTATGATATAATTTTTCGCTGGGATTTTCAGGGGGTGTCAACCTTGATAGAAAACAGTTTGCAAATGCAAGAAATTCAGCCAACTTTAAGGTAACTGTTTATTTTAGTATTTTTCATGCAAACATATTTGTTTCCATACACTACTAATTCTCCTCTGAGATATATAGGATGCATTAATAACCCAGCTCACTTGCATATACCTTTAACCACTGTGGACACGAATTCATGAAGTAGAGAGTCAAAATAGCCATGACTGACCAGTAGTTGGCTGCACTCTGCTTGTTGAGGTACTTTTTGAAGGACAGAGTCTTAGGAACAGGAATCAGTTGTGCCCACAAAGCATCATTTTAGTCTGAACCTCATATAATGCCACCCCTGATCATTTTACCTTATCCTCTGTGGTCCATATTGGTCTTGCCTGCTCTGTCCGAATAATCTCCTTCACACTAGGGAGCCAAGAGTCACTGGCTCCACTCAGATTAACAGTAGCTGCAGAGAGTCAAAGAAAATGAGTCAGATTTGAGATGGTTACAGGAAGAGAGAGAAAGAAAATGGAAGCTGGAGGACATACTCACCTGTGAAGAGGTGGGAGCAGTTCTTGCGCATTTTTACTGCCTGAGAATACAGACGCCGGGAGCTCTTCTTGGAGTCTGGCAGCAGCCACTGCCTCATTGCTTTCACGCCTTGCCTGTTCTCTGGATTACAGAATATCACTATGGGGTAGAACTGCACATAATTCAGATGTTCCACTGCCGTGGGGGTGATATCCAGGAGAGCATGCTTATTCTGAGGAGGACAATGTAGAAAAAGTTTTTACTCTGTACAGAATACTATCTATTTGAAGGGCAATTTCACCCAAACTTCATTTTCCTTTATATAAAAGGCCATGCCAAGTTATGGAGTGTGTTTAGTGGGTCTTATTCTTCCCTTGATTAGTATTGTCAAGGGTCTGTTTGGTGAGTATGTTGTGTAACAGAAGTCAGGACAGAAATGTATTTTAAACTGTGAAAACACACTTTGTATATTATCAAGTAACATTCTTCACAAGAGCACTGCTAACATAGGTTTAATGTCTGAAACTGCAATGTCGGAGATAGGTCAAAAATGCACATTTATCATAGCAGAATAAAAATACATTTTAGAAATAGTCTAAAAGCTTGCTTTTTAGGTATTTTTAAATATGCTAATATTTTTCAACCATATGAAAACTTGGTTACAAAATGAATACTCCTCTTTGTTCTATACAGATGTCCACATATCATATTCTTATCTCTAAAACAGAGATTATACTGTTCAATTACCGTATTTAAAAATAGTCCTTCTCACCCTTTCTGCAATTTCTCTCACAATCTGCAGTTTAATGACCTTGGAAGACCCGTCATCTCGAGAAACAGTCTCTGAAAGAGGAAAAAAAAATGTTACTCAGGAGGTGTTTACAGTCTCCACAGCCACCCCATTCCTTGCATAGCTTCACCCTTTTTACCTGCAGACTCAAACTCCTGAGGCATATCAGCACAGAGCTTCTGGTGGGCAATGTCTGTGATTGGACCCAGGATAACTACCGGACGCTTAAAGCTTGCTGTCAGGAGAGAGATAACACAGCAAGACAAGAGGGTGAGAGAAGGAAGGAATGAAAAAGCATGGAAGAGATAAAGGAAATTAATGTGAATTGGAAATAGAAGGAAGGAAAGAAAAAAATTAACAAAAAAAGGAAGTCAAAAGAAAAATGAAAGGAAGAGAGAGAGAGAGAGAGAGAGAGAGAAAAGAAAGAAAAAAAGAGAGAGAGAAAGAAAGATAGAGATCTACAGATAGAGAAATAGAGCAGTAAAACAGACATCAAGCACCATATTACCTTCCCGGAGCACCACCTTCTCATATGGAGGGTATTTGGCTTTGCTGGTCAGTGCTGACAGATCCTCTCTGCTCTTTCTCAGAAGTTTTTTTGCCCCCCTTAAACCTCTCAGCTTCCAAAACTCTGCTCTGGGTCCTGAGGAAGACTGTGGCTTCAGGACACTCTCCAAACTTGCGTATTGCTCTGCCCTAGTGAGAGAGATAGACCCTTAATGAGTGGGAAAATCGTGAGAGAAAGAGGGAATACAATATGGTATGGGTTTAAGGAGAGACTTTCTATTACTATTAGACAGTTTTTACCTGCTGCGGTTGGGCAGGATTCCCTTGTCCATCTTTTTCAGGTCCCTGGCCACACGCACAGCCAGCCAGCTCCCCAGCTTCCCACGGTACATAGTGTCCAGGATGTGGAAGATCTCTCCTCGTGTGAAGCTCAGACCAGAGGGAGCATCAGCCTCATAATCAAAATGTGTCCGAATGTAGAAAGAGTCACCAACGTTAGACTTTATCATCTTCCTGTAAACTTCAGAACCAGAGCAACATTACAGTTTGTCCTCCCACTGCAGAGTGGTACAGACACATAAACACAAGAGAGCCATGTAATTACCACCTAGAGCAACACATCAATTATACTGCAAGACAGCCCATGTAGTGTATGTGAAGAGGTTATTGTGTACTTGCATGAGAACCGAACAAATGCTGTGTACCTAAAAAGGACTGACGACCCATTTTGTAAAGAAAGATCATTTGAAAAACTAGTCTTGAGAATAGGGAAAGTGAATAAATAAATAAACAGACAATTTCTGCTTTGCTTTCCTTAAAAATGTATATTTGTGTGTGTAATTATATATATATCCCCATCTACAGTGGAACAGTAAATAAATAGTACATCTGTGTTCACATTTGAATGTCTAAAACTAGATTTAAAAAAAAACCTGCTTCCAGCTCAGAATTCCGAGAAAAACAGTTATTACACTGCATTCTGGGAAGCTGAGCAGGGACATGCAAATGTGTTCACGAATTCCTCGCTCTTCAATCCATAAACCATTGTAAACATGGCTTCCTTTAAGCTTATGACCGCTGCATTACACAGCTTTTATGCAAAGCCGAGGTTGGATGCATATACACACATACACACACACACAGTGGATATAAAAAGTCTACACACCCCTGTTAAAATGTCAGGTTCTGTACTGTAAAAAAATGAGACAAAGATAAATCATTTCAGAACTTTTTCAACCTTTAATGTGACCTATAAACTGTACAACTCAATTGAAAAACAAACTGAAATCTTTTAGGTAGAGGGAAGAAAAAATATAAAAATAAAATAATATGATTGCATAAGTATGCACACCCTTAAACTAATACTTTGTTGAAGCACCTTTTGATTTTATTACAGCACTCAGTCTTTTTGGGTACGAGTCTATCAACATGGCACATTTTGACTTGGCAAGATTTGCCCACTCTTCTTTGCAAAAACACTCAAAATCTATCAGATTGTGAGGCCATCTCCTGTGCACAGCCCTCTTCAGATCACCCCACAGATTTTCAATCGGATTCAGGTCTGGGCTCTGGCTGGGCCATTCCAAAACTTTAATCTTCTTCTGGTGAAGCCATTCCTTTGTTGATTTGGATGTATGCTTTGGGTCGTTGTCATGCTGAAAGATGAAGTTCCTCTTCATGTTCAGCTTTCTAGCAGAAGCCTGAAGGTTTTGTGCCAATATTGACTGGTATTTGGAACTGTTCATAATTCCCTCTATCTTAACTAAGATCCAGCTGAAGAAAAAGAGCCCCAAAGCATGATGCTGCCACCACCATGCTTCACTGTGGGTACGGTGTTCTTTTGGTGATGTGCAGTGATGTTTTTGCACCAAACATATCTTTTGGAATTATGGCCAAAAAGTTCAACCTTGGTTTCATCAGACCATAACACCTTTTCCCACATGCTTTTGGGAGACTTCAGATGTGTTTTTGCAAAATGTAGCCTGGCTTTTGTCTTGCCACTCTACACCATAGCCCAGACATATGAAGAATACGGGAGATTGTTGTCACATGTACCACACAGCCAGTACTTGCCAGATATTCCTGCAGCTGCTTTAATGTTGCTGTAGGCCTCTTGGTAGCCTCCCAGACCAGTTTTCTTCTTGTCTTTTCATCAATTTTGGAGGGAGCTCCAGTTCTTGTTAATGCCTCTGTTGTGCCATATTTTCTCCACTTGATGATGACTGTCTTCGCGGTGCTCCATGATATATCTAATGCCTTGGAAATTCTTTTGTACCCGAAGGTCCGAAGGTACAGGGGGCTACTCAGAGGCCAGGGCCTCGGTACCTTGCACCAGCTGTAGCTCCGCCTGTGGTGCCCACAATCTTCATTTTTCACTAAAAGGATTGGCCATTTTAAATTTAGGTGTAACATTGGGGGTGACGGACTCAACATCTGTTCAGTTTGACAGGGGTTAAGAATCCATTTTAAGAACCACAATATTTAAACACATTTTGTGAGAGTAAACAAATAAATCCAGTCTTTGATTTAATCGTTATAGACAATCATTCTTTACTGTAGGCAGCCATTATTCTTAGAAGAATATGTCCTTGCTAAAGATTTTCATTAGCCATATTTAAAACACTTGCACTTGTTACATTTCAATCGCGGAGGCTAAAAGCTTCTCTACATAGTTGTTGTTTTGTCATTCAGTCGTGTCTGACTCTGTGACCTCAGGTAAAATAACACACCAGGTACATCTTTATGTCCATGGTCATGCCAATCCACTTGGGGCCTCATTCAATTGCGATTTGGCCAGTTGAATAGGGCTCTATAAAAGGAAGTAGCATATTTTTTTTTAAATACGTTTTTAGTAAGTGAAAACCTTGCTTTTGGATAGATGCTTACTAACTAAAAACTTCTTAAAAATATATATATATATATATATATATATATATATATATATATATATATATATATTTATTATGTGCTTATTTAGAGCCCTATTCAATTGGCCAAATTGCAATTGAATGAGGGCCTAGGTTTTTATGGCAGAGATACTGGAGTGGGTTGCCAGTTCCTTCTCCAGTGGGCCACAGCATACAGCTCCTGGTATTCCTAGGTGGTCTCCCATCCAAGTACTGACCAGGCAAACCTGCAGGGTAGTGTGACCTCCTGATTCCCTGAGTGGAATCGAACCCAAGTCCCAGTGGTGAAAGCAATGAATCCTAACCACTAGACCACCAGAGAACCCTATCTATGGAGTAACTACCTTTAATAGGGAATAAATTAAAGGCTGAATGTTTTTTAACTTTACAGATAAATTTAACCCATTACCAATGTTTGTTCTACAATACAGCATTTTGTAATAGAACAGTGGTTCTTGAACTACAAATTCTTCAGACTATGTTTAACCGACATGGAATGTAATTTTTTTTCAAGCATTTAACAGAGCATGCTTTAAACATTACCAAGGTTATGTTTTTGCAAGAAAAATAAGTAAAACCTGTTTAAACTTCATTGAAGTTTCCAAATCAGTTGAACATTTGAACCAGATTTGTTCTGCTTTGAGAGCATTATTTTGAAAAATTAAAAAACAAAGTAATACATTATCAAATACCATCTTTCAGATGCAACAAAGAAAAATTGCTTTCAATATCCCTTTATGTTAGGCATCCTCCCTCTGAAATATAATATCAATCGATTCAGAATGTTAAGAAACCTTTAAAATTCTGATTGGAGCATGACCCGCATGAAATGTAAAATATATATATATACACCTCATAAATTGTTCTGAGGCAGAGGGGGTGACTTCAGGGTAAATACTAATAATTCATTTTTACTATGAACCTTGCTGAACAAAGTAAGGTAATGCATAAAGAGTGACTTGCTGTCCCAATGTACCTCACAAACACTTAATAGTTGTTCCCAAGTACTACACAAAGACCGACTTACTGTCCTCTTTGCCCTGCGTCAGGATTATGACGTCCTCATTCTGTGGCAGCTCCATCAGATAATGCACAGCGTCTTCACGTGTTACATTATGAAAACTGGTCTCATTCACCTAGACAAAAGGAACATGTGGCTTCACTAAAGACCCGGGAGAGTATTATATATATATATATATATATATATATATATATATATATATATATATATATATATATATATATATATATATATATATATATATATATATACACACACACACACATACACGCACACGCACACACTTAATGTAATGTATGGAGACGATGTATCACCTGCAAGATCTGGTCTCCCTCTTTCAGCCCTTCTCGTGATGCTGGGCTTCCATCTTGTACGCCAGCAACAAATATCCCCACATCATTTCCCCCAGCAAGACGCAACCCAATACTCTTTTCTTTCATAAACTGGACAACGCGTGCATCAGGGCTGTACCTAGAGGGAAGAAGTGGGGCAAAGCACATTAAGGTGTGTGGCTTTAAAAGTTCGGGGGAAAGTAGTGAGGGAAACAGAAGAAGCATGTGAGATGAAAGGAATATGGGGCATATGAGAAGGTATTAAACAATTACTAAAGTCTCCTATTTACAAAATGCTCTATTGACAACACTAGTTAATGGTGAAAATGCTTTAAAAAAATAAAAAGTAAATGCATAATTTTTTTAAGTATTATATGCAGTTAAGCTTTACAGTTTGCATCCTTCTTTGTGTTTGTTTACATGGTTTTTCACTGCAGATAAGGCTATATTCTGTTGAAAGTTTGCATTCCCATACTCTGCAGAACTTATCTACAGCCAAGATTTTCTCCTCAGTGATAAACCATGTTGAGAATATAAATGGCTATAGTTAATACATTAAAATTGTGTTTATACTTAACTTTCTAACAAAAACACAACCCAATGATTATCAAGTAAAATGTTCTTCAAAAGGCATATTGTAAATATGGGTCCTGTGGTTGTCTTAGTCTTACCCTGCTCGCAGATCCTCCCTCTCCCATTTGCTGCCTCTTTCTGGCTCCTCTCTGTATTCAGAGATCACCTGCGGGGGGTCACTGTCCACTGCAGAGACAGAAATGGGGAGATGTTAGAAGCTCTGTTCAGAGTGGGGACACAGAATGAAAAGCAATAAAAGTACAAGTAACCTGTGGGAGATGGATGGAGACCATTGGGTGCTGAGTGCAGCCCATTTGTGTTCTCACTTTTCACTGGTCCACTTATCAACAAAGCGGACGTTCCATTCACTCGCCGGCTCTCCCTGAGAGTGCAGAGAGAAGAGGTGAGGATTGAAACAAACTGGAGAGGGAGAGTATGAATAGAAAAAATAAAAAAAAGGAATGGAAGAAGAAATGATAAATCAGAGATGGCAAAGCAAACTGAGTTGTTGAATAAAGGAAAGAGATGGATGGGGTGGACTTACGGGTCGGATTCCTCACTCTCAGAGGGGCTCCTCTGCTGTAGACCTGGGGGTGGAGGCGGTGGCTCAGACGGAGGAGGGGAATGATCAGAGCCCAATTCTGAGATATCTGGGTGGTAAAAGTACAAAAAAGGGCAAGTAACTCATCAATGTTTGTGTAGATCTGACATTTTATGTTACGTTTGTTCCACTGACACTTAGAATGCTGCACGGATAAAGTTCAAGATCCAATGAAGCTGCAGCTGTGTTCTACATAGACAGTTACATTCAGGTTTGTAGTAAAACCTTTACACATGTATACATTTTAACTTCTACAACTGAAGCGTTTAATAAAAGAGCTACTGGTGTTTGGATTACATTTCCCCTTTAATGACGCTAAATTCAAAGAGCATGACTCAAATTTCTCTCTTATCTTGGTTGCTCATACCCCTCTCTTTTTGGCACTTAGAATGCTGAGCTCATATTTCAAGAGCCAGTTCAAGAGCCAGTCAAGCTGCAGCTATTTTTTTAGCCAATATTTACATTCTCCCTTTCTTTGTGATCACTCTCTACGCATGTCTCCTCACATTTTAAGGCAGTCTTCTTTAAAAACAGTCCCAACAGGCCAAGTTTTGGAAAAACCCTTCCATGAGCATAGCGGATTAAACTGATGGCTGAGCCATTTTGAGTCATTGTACCGGTCTGTTGGAAGGATAAAGAGGCTGAATCACAAGGAGTTGCTTTTGGATATTTGTCGTTCAGTGCCCATTTTTATAATCGCACGCAACATTTCACCCCCCCCCCCAACTACTTCCCTCATTCTCAGGAGCAGGGCCATAATTATATTACCTGTGATATCGAATTACAAATTATTGTTTCTCCAGAGCTTGCCATAGACATCAACAGAGACTTTTAGTAGGTAAACAAAACTGTGGTAAATTGTAAAAGTCTCCTATCACCGCTCCCATTTTTACTTCTCTCTCTAAAAGCCCCCCAACCTTTCAAGCTCATCATGGAGGAGAACCATTATCATCCTCCATCTTTCACTGATAATGGGTGACATGTTAAAAAGATATACAAAGACACAATGTTCCCAGCGCAGTCTAAAAGTCTGGGCTGGTACATATAAATACAATCATAATGTATCTTACTATTAAATTCAAATTCATTTTAACAGAACCCCATTATCACAGCTTTGAGCATAGCACATGATGAATATGAATGTGTTATAATGGTAAAGGGGCCATGTTAAAATGATGTTTGAATTAACAAGTGATGCTCATTTGTGTGCCACCCTAACCAGATTGCACTGGAAATACTGGGTTTCCTAAATGACCACTGCAATTTGATAAAAATCTCAAATGATTGTCAAGTCTGTAACAAAATAACACTATCAGGTATACAAAACAGGATCATCAATGCATTTTAGAGAAACTTTTATTTTTAGATTAAAGGTGGCACTTATTTTAAACTGGTAAAAGCATTGTGTCCATTATAAAGTCAAGTTCAAAGAACATGCTATAACTATTACACTTCAGTGGTCCTTTAGGCATGTAAATGTACACACAAGTATATTATTTTGTTTACTGTAAAGTGGAGGGGTTTAATCAGTAATGCTTAATAATGGACAAAATGTTTTTTGTTACCATTTAAAATAAATAAATTACAGCCTTTCATTTCTAACATATATATTCAGTTTTGCTTTAATTATGATGGACATTTTGTCTTTGGAGAAGGAGAGACGAGAAGGAGAAGGAGAAGGAGGAGAGACGAGAAGGAGAAGGAGAAGGAGGAGAGACGAGAAGGAGAAGGAGAAGGAGGAGAGACGAGAAGGAGAAGGAGAAGGAGGAGAGACGAGAAGGAGAAGGAGGAGAGACGAGAAGGAGAAGGAGGAGAGACGAGAAGGAGAAGGAGAGACGAGAAGGAGAGACGAGAAGGAGAAGGAGAGACAGAGAGAGAGAGAGACACAGAGACAGAGACAGACAGAGACAGAGAGTTCTCTATATACTCAACATAAGCCTGGTTTTACCACTGGGAACCAAAGAATATGCATCCTGTAATGTATTATATTTGCATTCTCTCAATTTGTACCTGCTCAGAAGTACATGCCATTTCCCCACCTGCTCGTCCATAAAAGAGCTCGACCTCTCCCAATTTCACTCTCTCTTACCCTCCGTGGGGGAGCTCCTGTTCTCACTCTCACTGTCCCTCACTTCTGGGATGTTGACCAGGAATTGTCGATTGTCCCTCAAGACGGTGAGAGTCAGCTTGCCCTTTGACCTTTCTATGAGCCTACGAGTGTCAGCCAAGGACATGTTCTCACTTGCCACGCCATTAATCTGAGTTAGGAGAAAGAAGCAGTGAGATGACTGTAGAACCATGTTGAGCATTATACAACTGGTCTCAAAGGACCACTAACAGTTAATCTCACATAAGTGAGCACTAGAGGCTAGCGCTGTTTACATAGTGGGAAGATGTGGATGAAAGAACAAGTGAAAAAAGGAGGGAGTTTGAGGAACAGAAAGAATGAGACAGCAGCAGTACAAAGAGAGGCTGGGTCACCTTGAGGATTAGGTCTCCCTCCTGCAGGGACTTCTCCTGTGCTGCCAGCCCACTCTCTGTGATGTGTTTAATGTAGATCTGACTGCCCAGCTTCAATCCATATTCTGTGCAAGAAGAGAGATGGGAGAGAGGAATAAAATATAAAAAAATTGGTGAAAGGAGACGTGAAAGGAAACGTGCAAGAAAATTGGGGGACTGTCAGCACTTGAGGAAAGGGGTGAGGGCAGAATGTGAGGAACACAGGGGGCAGAAAAGAAGAAGAGGGCATAGACTGTAGAAAAGAAGAGGGGGGGATACAGCATACATAAAAGAGGGGGTATAGAGCCATTGGATAAGGGGAGATGGGAAGGAATCGGATGGATGAGAGCTAGCAGTGTCAGGTGCATACCTTGGTTCTCCATTCGTTTCACTAGCACAGTTTTCACAGGCTTGGCTGGCACATCCTGAGGGGGAAGTCTTTTAAAACCAGACACCAGCTCCAGACCATTTGGGTATGATCCCCCTATATCACTGCCAGATGCCCTGTCGCTGGGTGTAGCTGTCCTCCTATGGTAGCTACCAGACTCTCTGCCACCTCCCCTCCTCCTTGAGTACCCATCCACCTCACTGCCAGCACCTCTGGTCCTACGGTGCCTGGCATGGTGGGATGATGGGGTACGAGACCCTGGAGAGCTGCGTCCACTGGATGAATCCCCATCATAGCCTCTTGCTGTTTCCTCAGGAGGCTCCTGGGTTGAGCTCCCATACCTACCCCTCCAGGGCAAAGGAGAGTCCTGCTCCCCTACTTCCCCTTGGGAAGGATTTGAGACTGGAGGCTCAGGGGATCGGGTTGCCCGTGAAGAGTACGAGGGTCCTGCAGAAGTAGGGGCCATAGAATTGCTCACTGGAATTTGTATTTTCCGAGGTCTTTTCACCGTCTATGAAAAAAAAGAAAAATAAATTGTAGGTATAAGGAATTTTTTTTGAATTGGGGGTATATTCAAGAATGAGGAAAAGCTATATTGGGGGGGGTCGAGGACAAGCGTGAGGGAGAAATACGGGAGGGGGTCGAGGACAAGCGTGAGGGAGAAATACGGGAGGGGGTCAAGGACAAGCGTGAGGGAGAAATACGGGAGGGGGTCAAGGACAAGCGTGAGGGAGAAATACGGGAGGGGGTCGAGGACAAGCGTGAAGGAGAAATACGGGAGGGGGTCGAGGACAAGCGTGAGGGAGAAATACGGGAGGGGGTCGAGGACAAGCGTGAGGGAGCAATACGGGAGGGGGTCGAGGACAAGCGTGAGGGAGCGATACGGGAGGGGGTCGAGGACAAGCGTGAGGGAGCGATACGGGAGGGGGTCGAGGACAAGCGTGAGGGAGCAATACGGGAGGGGGTCGAGGACAAGCGTGAGGGAGAAATACGGGAGGGGGTCGAGGACAAGCGTGAGGGAGAAATACGGGAGGGGGTCGAGGACAAGCGTGAGGGAGCAATACGGGAGAGGGTCGAGGACAAGCGTGAGGGAGCAATACGGGAGGGGGTCGAGAACAAGCGTGAGGGAGAAATACGGGAGGGGGTCGAGGACAAGCGTGAGGGAGCAATACGGGAGGGGGTCGAGGACCAGCGTGAGGGAGCAATACGGGAGGGGGTCGAGGACCAGCGTGAGGGAGCAATACGGGAGGGGGTCGAGGACCAGCGTGAGGGAGCAATACGGGAGGGGGTCGAGGACCAGCGTGAGGGAGCAATACGGGAGGGGGTCGAGGACAAGCGTGAGGGAGCAATACGGGAGGGGGTCGAGGACCAGCGTGAAGGAGCAATACGGGAAGGGGTGAGGACAAGCGAGAGGGAGCGATACGGGGGGGGTAAGGACAAGAGGGAGGCAGCGATATGGGGGGTTGGGGATAAGCATCAGAGAGTGATATGGGGGGTTGGGGACAAGCGTCACAGAGTGATATGGGCGGTTGGGGACAAGCATCAGAGAGTGATATGGGCGGTTGGGGACAAGCGTCAGAGAGTGATATGGGGGGGGAGAGTGGACAATTGTCAGGGAGGTACAAGTGTTGGGTAGATTAAGGTCTCACTCACTATATTGGCGCTCCGGCTGCAGGCTTTCAATGTGTGAATGGCAAATGAAGATGCCACATTCTCCATAGAGACCCCATTCACCATGACAATGCGGTCCCGGGTCCTGCAGCAGAAACAGTAATATGTAGTATGGCATAACAATGAAGTGAAATAACAAGTGAAGAAATAAAAGTATTCCATAATAACATTCAATGTCACTCACTGCAATCTGCCATCAGCTGGCCCCCCACGGACCACATCAGACACAATAACAGAGTTGTCCCCACTTGCACTGGACGGGCGGTCTCTTCCTCCAGAAATAGCTATCCCAAAACCTCTGCGAGAGTCCTGAGACAAAAAGGGACAGTAATACATAGGACAGGCTAATAGAGTGATGGGTTTCTTTTGAATAGTAAAAGCTCTCTCCTGACTGCAGAATATAAGGACAGTCTGATTGTAGATTATCAGTGCTAGGTTTTTATCTGGTTTATCAGGACCAGTTAACTACTGATTATTAGGACAAATTCAGATAGCAATGGGCAGAGGGATTTTTAGCAGACAGGAGCCCTTGAGGGTGAAGGAGTTTTAGACATATTAGAATTTAAATTTGCTTCACACTGAACCATATAAATTAGTATCCCTTTATACACTCACTCTGTTCAATGTCACCGTGTACTGCTCCCATATTGTCATCTCCTCCATGTCTGACACCTGTAAAAACAGCACATTAGATTGTATAATAAACAACCTGGGTTACTAAAGGAGGAGAAGAGACAATCAGGGAAATAAAGTAAAGTAGTAAGACAAACAAGAAAATGGAAAAAATATAAAATTCAAAGCATATCACAAAACTGCTCATTTCCTGAACATAATCTCTTTTTTGACAGCACCCACACCGAAGCTTTGACATAAACAATTTCCTGATAATTGCTGTTCACCTGCCCCAGGGGTTCCCCCGCCCCACACTCCTTATGTTTACAATTCCAAAGAACCTACCTGGAAGCGCACAGCCATACTGCAACTTAGATGTAGTAGGGAAGGGGTTAAGGTAACCACAGGCTAGGGCTTGCTGTGTTAATAGCCCGGGGGAAGTGTCAAGGGGTGGAGAGAATTTCGGTTCACCTGCACACCTGTACCTTCCTGCTGCAAGCACCGCCCACAATGACACAGGAAGGGTACATAGGGGGCGGGGAGAGACTTGGAGGTGGAAAAACAGACAGCAGGAGGAAAATAAAGTAAAAAAAAAAAAAACAGAGATCCGTTTATATCAGTTAATCTTAACCAATATGTCAAAGCAGCAAGTTCGTGCCAGATCACATTGCTTTTAAAAAATAATAAAACACACAAAATCTCCACTGCAAGTGGATGTTTTGGGGAAAATCTACACCAATATGGTCTTAGTGTGTCACATAGAATTAAGGTTTACAGTGATAAGGAAGTGGTTTTCTGGTGGGGGTGGGTATTAAGAAAAGAAGTGCAGGGTCAATAAAGGGCAATCATTATCCCTGGGAACTGCCAGGCCAAGCACACCCTGAGACATGTGACAATATTACATTTGCCTTTTGTTGTTTTTTTGTCGGAATATAAAATGCAGTAAGAGAGAAGTATGAGTGAGGGAATATTTTCCAATGAGATTCTGAGGCATGTGGCTTCCCAGACTGGAAATACTATTTGGCCAATACAGAGATAGAAGGACACAACACCCAGAAATGCCTGTACAGAGGGGCAGCCAGTCAGAAATAAATAAATAATGAATCACTGAGTGCTTAGGGAGCTAGAAATTTGTCTACTTACTCAGAGATCTTTGGCCTTGTGCACTAAAGGGCGACGTGAATCCCTAGAAATCCAATCATAGGAGACAGGCCCCATAATATCACATAAACAGGAAAAGTTCTCAATTTAGCATATTTCCCATGAGTCTTAGGTTCAGACCAAGAGATAGTAGGAAAATGAACTACTGGAAATGCTTAATAAGGGATGTTAAACTTTCAAATGTACACATTGAACATAGCTTTTTTGTCATAAAATTCATTTCGTATATATATTTGCTCATAAATGTAATGTAGGCACATTTCATATGTTATCTACTTTAGATTATATTAGTGGAGTCCCCTAAGGTATCAAAATCATTTAAAAATAGATAACTTGCATCACATGCATTGAGATAAGTATCAGCAATATTACAAAGCAGAACATTGTACAGACTGCCTAAGTATAAGAACGGCAGTAACCTGTTTCAACGTAGTTTGAAATGGACATATTTAAATAAAATAATTGTTCAAATGCAATTTCTTTGGAATATTAGTGCATAATTTAACATGTGGCTGTTTGTTGCAAAAGCTTCCGTCTTTCTTGTACAAAGAAGAGGACTTGTGATGTCTCCTTATGCATCTTTTTTAGTTAGATAACATGAGCAGCTTAGATGGCCTTATTGCATACACTTGCCTATTTCCAAATAGTTATTACACAGCACCCTTTCGGCTAACGTTTGCACTACAAAGTATGGAATAATAATACATTTTCAATACATTGTTTTTTTAACAGCTCCTATATACACATCTCAAAAACAAGTTTCTGGGAGTTTATTATCCTCCTAGCTTAACCTACAACAATATTTAAGATGCTCTTTTAAAGTCATTTTTGAATATTTTAATAGAATACGCATGGACGAAGATGCTACTATAGACACATTGGTAGATACCTACAAGAAAGTGAAAGTCACATGTCTGCACCTCTCTGGTTTATTGAAGTTGAGAAAATATGAATACTGCAGTATTTTAAAGTCAAAATTTACAATACAGTATTAATTTTCACTTAAAGGACCACTGAAATCTGAAAAAAAAAATATTTACTCATTATTTAGGCTATTTTCTACTATGGGTGCACCCATTTTACTATTCACAGGCCTTCCTTTATAACAAGTCGGTCAAAACTGTGAATAACACAAAGGCTGCTCCCATAGTTGAAAATAGCCGAAATAATGAGTAAGCAGGGAGGATTATTCTTCTATTTTAATAACATATTAATACAATTAAATATGTGATAAAGCAGAATTTGGAATGAATTGCTTGTCATAAGCAAGGAATTAGCAAATATACTGCAATACTCTTACATTTCATCTGTATTACTGGCTGGACATAGCAACGTATAGTTTAAAAAGTCCAATCTAGCCTATTTTAGTATTAATTCATCTTTTCTGGGTGTATATCACTTGAATTAGCAACCCATTCTCTCTTCCAGGGCACTTTTAAAAAATATGTATATACGCTGGACAAACAAACAAGTTATAATTTAGTAATACAAGTACATTAAGAATGTCAGACTTTTATGACCAGGAGGGGAGAGAGACTTCAGGAATTCAATTTCCTCCCTATCCGGTTTGACGGGTTATGATGTATTCTGCCAAACATTCCACCGAAACTCAGCCTGCAGGCACAGAGGGGGCACAGCATTCAGGGGAGGCTGGCACTAACACTGCCTGGGCTGTATGAGAGCATTGTGTAATGTGAGGCTACAGTAGTGTGTCAGGGAGAGGCTCATATGGGCTGCAATGAACATCTGCTGTGTGTACATGCCATAAGTGCACAAGAAACTGATACACACCCTGCAAGTGTATATAAAGTGTACACATTGTGGTGTAGTGGTGTCCGAGGGCAAGCCTGACACATATACATCACAGAGAAGCAATGTGTGTATTACTATATGCATTGTATATATATGTCATTGTGCAAAACATCAAGAGCATAGATTTACTACTGACCAGTAATGTAGGAGATGCATGTCACGGTGAAGCGGTGTGTATGAGAGGAGACTGGCACTGCTCTGTATATACATGCCATGGGAGGAGACTGGCACTGCTGTACCTGTGTTGTGTATATGCATGCCACGGTGTAGCGGTATGTATGAGAGCAGACTGGCACTGCTGTACCTGCTTTGTGTATATGCATGTCATGGTGTAGCGGTATGTATGAGAGGAGACTGGCACTGCTGTACCTGCATGTCATGGTGTAGCGGTATGTATGAGAGGAGACTGGCACTGCTGTACCTGCGTTGTGTATATGCATGCCACGGTGTAGCGGTATGTATGAGAGGAGACTGGCACTGTTGTACCTGCGATGTGTATATGCATGTCATGGTGTAGCGGTATGTATGAGAGGAGACTGGCACTGCTGTACCTGCGTTGTGTATATGCATGTCATGGTGTAGCGGTATGTATGAGAGGAGACTGGCACTGCTGTACCTGCGTTGTGTATATGCATGTCATGGTGTAGCGGTATGTATGAGAGGAGACTGGCACTGTTGTACCTGCGATGTGTATATGCATGTCATGGTGTAGCGGTATGTATGAGAGGAGACTGGCACTGCTGTACCTGCGTTGTGTATATGCATGCCACGGTGTAGCGGTATGTATGAGAGGAGACTGGCACTGTTGTACCTGTGTTGTGTATATGCATGTCATGGTGTAGCGGTATGTATGAGAGGAGACTGGCACTGCTGTACCTGTGTTGTGTATATGCATGTCATGGTGTAGCGGTATGTATGAGAGGAGACTGGCACTGCTGTACCTGCGTTGTGTATATGCATGTCACGGTGTAGCAGTATGTATGAGAGGAGACTGGCACTGCTGTACCTGCGTTGTGTATATGCATGTCACAGTGTAGCGGTATGTATGAGAGGAGACTGGCACTGTTGTACCTGTGTTGTGTATATGCATGTCATGGTGTAGCAGTACGTATGAGAGGAGACTGGCACTGCTGCATCTTTGTTGTGTATATACGTCATGGTGTAGCAGTATGTATGAGAGGAGACTGGCACTGCTGCATCTTTGTTGTGTATATACGTCATGGTGTAGCAGTATGTAGGAGAGGAGACTGGCACTGCTGACCCTTTGCTGTGTATATACATGCCATGGGAGGAGACTGGCACTGCTGTACCGTTGTTGTGTGCATACATGTCATGTTGTAGCAGTATGGATGAGAGGAGACTGGCACTGCTGAACCTATGTTGTGTATAATTATGTCACCGTGTAGCAGTATGTATGAGACAAGCCTGGCACTGCGATACTTGCGTTGTGTATATGCATGATGTAGTAGTATGTAGGAGAGGAGACTGGCACTGCTGTACCTGTGTTATGTATATACATGCCATGATGTAGTAGTATGTATGAGAGGAGACTGGCAATGCTGTACCTGTGTTATGTATATACATGCCATGATGTAGTAGTATGTATGAGAGGAGACTGGCACTGCTGTACCTGTGTTATGTATATACATGCCATGGTGTAGTAGTGTGTATGAGAGGAGACTGGCACTGCTGTACCTGTGTTATGTATATACATGCCATGGTGCAGCAGTATGTCTGAGAGGAGACTGGCACTACTATACCTGCATTGTCTATATACATATCACTGTGTACCAGTGTGTATTAGAGGAGGCTGCCACTCATGTAGATACACAACAAAGGTACATGTCATAGTGTAGCAGAATGTATGAGAAGGGACTGGCACTGCTGAACCTTTGCTGTGTCCACATGTCAGGGTGTAACAATGTATATGAGGGGAGCCTGGTGCTGCTGTACCTTTGCTGGGTATGTTGTATTATAGCAGGAGGGGCGGACATTACAGCTCACTGCACATTGCCAGATTTTGTGTAAACAAGGGGTTTGGCACTGTATAAGAGTATCTGTGTGTCTAACTTCAATGTTTGCCTAAGTAGGGTGTGTGTGACATTGATGCCAGCATGGATACTGCCAGTGTTGTTTATATGAGGAATGGAAGAGGGCTTTGTCCTCTTTGTGTGGATGTGAGGGCATGCTGGCACAGTTAGTGCACTGTGTATGAGGGGGAGGTTAGCACCGAGTATCTGAAGGAAAGACCACCTCTGCTGCTGTGTGTGGGGTGATTGGCACTTCCACCGACTCTAGTTGAAGATTCAACTTGTCTGTAAAATATCACACTTTAAAGGAAGAGCAGAAGGCGGGTAAGGGAAAGCAGAGGGTGAAGGGATGAAGGAAGAGCAAGTGTAGGCTGGGGAAGCCGAGGTGGAGGAGGGGAGAATTGAGATCACAGAGGAGGGTCAGAGGTCATGGAAGCAAAAGAAGTAACAGGTTGAGGGGGGGGGGGGGAGCAGAGGTTGTGGTGGAAGGGGGGCGGGGAAGCAGAGGTTGTGGTGGAAGGGGGGGGAAGCAGAGGTTGTGGTGGAAGGGGGGGGAAGCAGAGTTGATGGTGGAAGGGGGGGGGGGGGAGCAGAGGTTGTGGTGGAAGGGGGGGGGGGGAAGCAGAGGTTGTGGTGGAAGGGGGGGGGGGAAGCAGAGGTTGTGGTGGAAGGGGGGGGGGGGAAGCAGAGGTTGTGGTGGAAGGGGGGGGGGGAGCAGAGGTTGTGGTGGAAGGGGGGGGGGGAAGCAGAGGTTGTGGTGGAAGGGGGGGGGGAGAGCAGAGGTTGTGGTGGAAGGGGGGGGGGGAAGCAGAGGTTGTGGTGGAAGGGGGGGGGGAAGCAGAGGTTGTGGTGGAAGGGGGGGGGGAAGCAGAGGTTGTGGTGGAAGGGGGGGGGGAAGCAGAGGTTGTGGTGGAAGGGGGGGGGAAGCAGAGGTTGTGGTGGAAGGGGGGGGGGAAGCAGAGGTTGTGGTGGAAGGGGGGGGGAAGCAGAGGTTGTGGTGGAAGGGGGGGGGGAAGCAGAGGTTGTGGTGGAAGGGGGGGGGGGAAGCAGAGGTTGTGGTGGAAGGGGGGGGGGAAGCAGAGGTTGTGGTGGAGAGGGGGGAGCAGAGGTTGTGGTGGAGGGGGGAGCAGAGGTTGTGGTGGGGGGGGAGCAGAGGTTGTGGTGGGGGGGGGGAGCAGAGGTTGTGGTGGTGGGGGGGGGAGCAGAGGTTGTGGTGGTGGGGGGGGGGAGCAGAGGTTGTGGTGGTGGGGGGGGGGAGCAGAGGTTGTGGTGGGGGGGGGGGGAGCAGAGGGTGTGGTGGTGGGGGGGGGGAGCAGAGGTTGTGGTGGTGGGGGGGGGAGCAGAGGTTGTGGTGGTGGGGGGGGAGCAGAGGTTGTGGTGGTGGGGGGGGAGCAGAGGTTTTGGTGATGGGGGGGGGAGCAGAGGTTGTGGTGGTGGTGGGGGGGAGCAGAGGTTGTGGTGGTGGGGGGGGGAGCAGAGGTTGTGGTGGTGGGGGGGGAAGCAGAGGTTGTGGTGGAGGGGGGGGGGAGCAGAGGTTGTGGTGGAGGGGGGGGGGAGCAGAGGTTGTGGTGGAGGGGGGGGGAGCAGAGGTTGTGGTGGAGGGGGGGGGGAGCAGAGGTTGTGGTGGAGGGGGGGGGGGAGCAGAGGTTGTGGTGGAGGGGGGGGGGAGCAGAGGTTGTGGTGGGGGGGGGGGGGGAGCAGAGGTTGTGGTGGAGGGGGGGGAGGAAGGGGAGCAGTGATTTTGGGGGAAGCAATGGTATGAGGGAAGCGGATGAGCAAAGGGAACAGTGCATGAAGTGGGAAGCACAGGACGAGCAGTGCACAAGCACAGGGTTAGCTGGGAAGAGTGCAGAAGGTGAAAGAAGTGTTTAGGGCAAGCAGAATGTGAGAGCGGAGAGTATAAAATAAGAATAGGGTGTACAATAAGAGAGCACACCGTAAGCATTCTAGGCTTAAAAGAAACAGCAGAATAGAAAGGGCATAAAAAAGGAAAGCAATGGGGTCATTGGTGCTAGAACACAACATTATCAATATAACTCCCACCCAATCCCTAGTGGGAGGACCTTTACCTGCTGAGGGTCTCACGGCTCCGTCAGGTGCACTCTCCTCAGGTGAATCCAGACCTGCTGCATTTCCTGGTATCACATACTCTCAGCCTGTTTAACCCTGTTGCTGCCAAAAAGGAAGAAGACTTCCCTTTAACCTTGTCACATCTGAACTGTTAATCCTGTTCTGCAAGTCACACATACACATTGTCTTGTATACACATTATTCAACCTATTACACCAACACACAAAATACTACAAATAATGCTAGATAAACAAAACTCTGACAGATAGAATAAGTTCCCAGTATGCTAAACACCTTTCACTAAGTGATACAGATAGCATTCTAATTAGTACAGACACACCTTTCCCATGCATATTAATGGGAGTGCTCTGCATGTTTAAACACATATTGCGCTGTAATCCATGCAGTTTTACTGTCTTGATCTCCAGCAGTAAAAGAGTTAATACCTGTATGTGTAGCACCTATGGAGAAGGTGGTATGCTCAGCATTAACCCCTCCCCACCCAAACTTACCCACAGAAGAGTTGGCCAGAAATGGGTGTATGTGATTAAACCATCCACCTAAGAAGTTTCACATCTCCAGTTCCCTAGAAATACAGGGGTTAGCGGGTGTGTTTCTGACCCAGTGTGAAAGTGACCAGCCCATAAAAAGGACAGTAAAAGCTGGACTCCCAGCACTCACTATGGCAACCGCCAAACCATTCCTACTTTAACCTATGTAGTGCCAGAGCAATGCAGAACTGCTTATATTATCTGGAAATAGAACAATACAGACATGCCCAGACCTGCACACTTGCTTTCTCGTATCTCTTTATTAATTAGCTTATAGAAATATATTATTTTTTAAAGTTTGTTATTGTTTATTATAATAATATCTTTGGATCTATCCTGTTATGGTGTCGGGATAGGTCCGCCGCTGCAGTGCGACCTCCAACCGATAGATGGCCCTGCCGTTATTTTGCAGAGCTGCCGATATGTGAGAGAAATTCTAAGCTTATATTGTTAGCCTAACTCTTGAACTAACCCTCACCCTAAACCCAACAGTTTACCTAAGCCCTGACTCTATGATATGGCACCGGAATATCGGCAGCGCCATCTAATGGATGCTCACAACCACTGCTGCTGCCTTGTGCTGCGCTACCATAAGAGGATAGGACCATATCTTTATATATTATTAATTGTCTCTGGCTTCAGCTGCTACCTATATTGTCTAACTAAATCTATCAGCATTAAAGGACTATGTAGTCCAATAACTAACCACTGGCAGAGCTACTGCCAGAAGAGGCCATCTGTGATGGGGAACTTATTTTTTTATAGAAAGGTGAGCTAATCACTCTATGGGAGATCTTATAACCTACATATATTTGTATCCTTTTATTGACCCCTATAGGCACCTATCTTGTATGGGAGTTTGAAAAATTATTTTGCTCTGGGGCCCTCCATTCGCTAGCTCCACCACTGTATTAAATATATACTGTCTGGAGAGTTGCACTTGAAAACAAGTAAAATATTTTAGGATCCATCCCATTTGTAATTCTCCACCAATGACCGCAGGTCTTTAGGCTGCTCTCTGAGTGGGTGATCAGACCTATAGAACAATACTTTAGGCTTCTCGCTGAGTGGGTGATCAGACCTATAGAACAATACTTTAGGCCGCTCTCTGAGTGGGTGATCAGACATATAGAACAATACTTTAGGCCGCTCTCTGAGTGAGTGATCAGACATATAGAGCAATACTTTAGGCGCTCTCTGAGTGAGTGATCAGACTATAGAGCAATACTTTAGGCCGCCTCTGAGTGGGTGATCAGACATATAGAACAATACTTTAGGCCGCTCTCTGAGTGAGTGATCAGACATATAGAGCAATACTTTAGGCCGCTCTCTGAGTGAGTGATCAGACATATAGAGCAATACTTTAGGCCGCTCTCTGAGTGGGTGATCAGACATATAGAACAATACTTTAGGCCGCTCTCTGAGTGGGTGATCAGACATATAGAGCAATACTTTAGGCCGCTCTCTGAGTGAGTGATCAGATATAGAGCAATACTTTAGGCGCTCTCTGAGTGTGGTGATCAGACCTATAGAGCAATACTTTAGGCTGCTCTCTGAGTGGGTGATCAGACATATAGAGCAATACTTTAGGCCGCTCTCTGAGTGGGTGATCAGACCTATAGAGCAATACTTTAGGCTGCTCTCTGAGTGGGTGATCAGACCTATAGAGCAATACTTTAGGCTGCTCTCTGTGGGTGATCAGACCTATAGAGCAATACTTTAGGCGCTCTCTGAGTGGGTGATCAGACCTATAGAACAATACTTTAGGCCGCCCTCTGAGTGGTGATCAGACCTATAGAGCAATACTTTAGGCTGCTCTCTGAGTGGGTGATCAGACCTATAGAGCAATACTTTAGGCCGCTCTCTGAGTGGGTGATCAGACCTATAGAACAATACTTTAGGCTGCTCTCTGAGTGGGTGATCAGACATATAGAGCAATACTTTATGCCGCTCTCTGAGTGGACGATCAGACCTATAGAGCAATACTTTATGCCGCTCTCTGAGTGGGTGATCAGACCTATAGAGCAATACTTTAGGCCGCTCTCTGAGTGGGTGATCAGACATATAGAGCAATACTTTAGGCTGCTCTCTGAGTGGGTGATCAGACCTATAGAGCAATACTTTAGGCTGCTCTCTGAATGGGTGATCAGACCCTATAGAGCAATACTTTAGGCTGCTCTCTGAGTGGGTGATCAGACCCTATAGAGCAATACTTTAGGCTGCTCTCTGAGTGGGTGATCAGACCTATAGAGCAATACTTTAGGCTGCTCTCTGAGTGGGTGATCAGATACTATAGAGCAATACTTTAGGCCGCTCTCTGAGTGGGTGATCAGACCTATAGAGCAATACTTTAGGGCTGCTCTCTGAGTGGGGTGATCAGACCTATAGAGCAATACTTTAGGCTGCTCTCTGAGTGGGTGATCAGACCTATAGAACAATACTTCAGGCTGCTCTCTGAGTGGGGTGATCAGACATATAGAGCAATACTTTAGGCTGCTCGCCTGAGTGGGTGATCAGACTATAGAGCAATACTTTAGGCTGCTCTCTGAGGGGGTGATCAGAACCTATAGAGCAATACTTTAGGCTGTCTCTCTGAGTGGGTGATCAGACCTATAAGAGCAATACTTTAGGCTGCTCGCTGAGTGGGTGATCAGACCTATAAGCAATACTTTAGGTGCTCTCTGAGTGGGTGATCAGACATATAGAGCAATACTTTAGGCTGCTCTCCTGAGTGGGTGATCAGACCTATAGAGCAATACTTTAGGCGCTCTCTGAGTGGGGTGATCAGACCTTAGAACAATACTTTAGGTCGCTCTCTGAGTGGGTGATCAGACCTATATAGCAATACTTTAGGCTGCTCTCTGAGTGGGTGATCAGACCTATAGAGCAATACTTTAGGCTGCTCTCTGAGTGGGTGATCAGACCTATAGAGCAGTACTTTAGGCCGCTCTCTGAGTGGGTGATCAGATCTATAGAGCAATACTTTAGGCCGCTCTCTGAGTGGGTGTTCAGACCTATAGAGCAATACTTTAGGCTGCTCTCTGAGTGGGTGATCAGACCTATAGAGCAGTACTTTAGGCTGCTCTCTGAGTGGGTGATCAGACCTATAGAGCAATACTTTAGGCTGCTCTCTGAGTGGGTGATCAGACCTATAGAGCAATACTTTAGGCTGCTCTCTGAGTGGGTGAATCAGACCTATAGAGCAATACTTTAGGCCGCTCTTCTGAGT
Organism: Discoglossus pictus; assembly: GCA_027410445.1. NCBI lineage: Eukaryota > Metazoa > Chordata > Amphibia > Anura > Alytidae > Discoglossus > Discoglossus pictus. The sequence goes on from CM050163.1 coordinate 251,138,409, forward strand.
GGGTGATCAGACCTATAGAGCAATACTTTAGGCCGCTCTCTGAGTGGGTGATCAGACCTATAGAGCAATACTTTAGGCCGCTCTCTGAGTGGGTGATCAGACCTATAGAGCAATACTTTAGGCTGCTCTCTGAGTGGGTGATCAGACCTATAGAGCAATACTTTAGGCTGCTCTCTGAGTGGGTGATCAGACCATATAGAGCAATACTTTAGGGCCGCCTCTGAGTGGGTTGATCAGACCTATAGAGCAATACTTTAGGCTGCTCTCTGAGTGGGTGATCAGACCTATAGAGCAATACTTTAGGCAGCTCTCTGAGTGGGTGATCAGACCTATAGAACAATACTTAAGGCGGCTCTCTGAGTGGGTGATCAGACCTATAGAGAAATACTTTAGGCCGCTCTCTGAGTGGGTGATCAGACCTATAGAGCAATACTTTAGGCTGCTCTCTGAGTGGGTGATCAGACCTATAGAGCAATACTTTAGGCTGCTCTCTGAGTGGGTGATCAGACCTATAGAGCAATACTTTAGGCTTCTCGCTGAGTGGGTGATCAGACCTATAGAGCAATACTTTAGGCTGCTCTCTGAGTGGGTGATCAGACATATAGAGCAATACTTTAGGCTGCTCTCTGAGTGGGTGATCAGACCTATAGAACAATACTTTAGGCTGCTCGCTGGTGGGTGATCAGACTATAGAGCAATACTTTAGGCTGCTCTTGAGTGGGTGATCAGACATATAGAGCAATACTTTAGGCCGCTCTCTGAGTGGTGTGATCAGACCTATAGAGCAATACTTTAGGCTGCTTCTGAGTGGGTGATCAGACCTATAGAGCAATACTTTAGGCTGCTCTCTGAGTGGGTGATCAGAACTATAGAGCAATACTTTAGGCCGCTCTCTGAGTGGGGTGATCAGACTATAGAGCAATACTTTAGTCGCTTCTGAGTGAGTGATCAGACCTATAGAGCAATACTTAGGCTGCTCTCGAGTGTGTGATCAGACCTATAGAGCAATACTTTAGGCCGCTCTCTGAGTGAGTGATCAGACCTATAGAGCAATACTTTAGGCCGCTCTCTGAGTGGGTGATCAGACCTATAGAACAATACTTTAGGCCGCTCTCTGATTGAGTGATCAGACCTATAGAGCAATACTTTAGGCCGCTCTCTGAGTGGGTGATCAGACCTATAGAGCAATACTTTAGGCCGCTCTCTGAGTGGGTGATCAGACCTATAGAGCAATACTTTAGGCTGCTCTCTGAGTGGGTGATCAGACCTATAGAGCAATACTTTAGGCCGCTCTCTGAGTGAGTGATCAGACCTATAGAGCAATACTTTAGGCCGCTCTCTGAGTGGGTGATCAGACCTATAGAGCAATACTTTAGGCTGCTCTCTGAGTGAGTGATCAGACCTATAGAGCAATACTTTAGCCCGCTCTCTGAGTGGGTGATCAGACCTATAGAGCAATACTTTAGGCTGCTCTCTGAGTGGGTGATCAGACCTATAGAGCAATACTTTAGGCTGCTCTCTGAGTGGGTGATCAGACCTGTAGAACAATACTTTAGGCTGCTCTCTGAGTGGGTGATCAGACCTATAGAGCAATACTTTAGGCTGCTCTCTGAGTGGGTGATCAGACCTGTAGAACAATACTTTAGGCTGCTCTCTGAGTGGGTGATCAGACCTATAGAGCAATACTTTAGGCTGCTCTCTGAGTGGGTGATCAGACCTGTAGAACAATACTTTAGGCTGCTCTCTGAGTGGGTGATCAGACATATAGAGCAATACTTTAGGCTGCTCTCTGAGTGGGTGATCAGACCTGTAGAACAATACTTTAGGCTGCTCTCTGAGTGGGTGATCAGACCTATAGAGCAATACTTTAGGCCGCTCTCTGAGTGAGTGATCAGACCTGTAGAACAATACTTTAGTATTGTTTGTTCTCCGATTGAGCGCAGTTTTTGTTGATACTGATACAAACTTCCTGTGTGTTCAATGTCTCCTCCAACCTTAGAAAATATTTCACTGGAAACTAAAATGGCAGATTCCATAGTAGCATAATCACATATATAGTTGTCAGTTTCCGGAACGATTACGATGTTGGTCACGCTTTTGCATCCCTCGCACTTGCGAGACGTTGATACACGCACGACATAGGCTGCAATGAGCGCCGAAGTTGCTCAGAGGGGGCAGAACATTGCATTGTGTGGCAAACAGCATTGCCAGGCTTCAGATTTTATTGCTGTCATTTTTTATTGCTGTCATTTTTGACGGGCAAGTCACTAGTACCAGTTATAGTTTGGAAAATGACAGTTCCTAGAATTAGAAGTGACGGCAGAGATCCCTCAGTCTTACTTAGTGAGCTAGACATTCCCAGATATGCACCAGATAAAGTTATATGCATAGGCGTGAGGGTCAGAAGGTCTATGTAGCTGGGTGTTTTATGGGACAGATATCAAAAAGAAATGTCATTTGTAAAATAATCTTTTCATTAATAATTAAAATAATAGTTCTAACAGTGTAATATATCAAGTATATAAACTAAGCCATGCTTAACATTGTTTTAGTTATTTTAGATTGAGGAGATGCCCGCACTAAACATGGCTCCAAATACCTCCATGCCCTCCCTGTGATGTTGTGCTGAGCGCCGTACGTGGTGACGCAAGGTTTCCCTTGTGCGCGATGACGTAGCTGTCAGCAGCTCCGGCGCAGCTGTCAGAGAGAGAGGCTGAAGGAGATCTGGGGGGATGGAGGAGCCTGAGGAGGAAGCGGGGAGCGGGGGCAGCCCGGACACCGAGACTGCAGGAGGAGAAGAACAGTATACCGGAGACAGAGAAGATGCAGACCTGGGGCGAGGTAAGATTGACATGCAGAACGAGAAAGAGGAGCCCATGGAATATGTAATGATACTAGAGGGAGGGGAGAGAGTGACAGGACTATGGATACTGACATGAGAGAGATTATAAGAGGAGATCCCAGAGAAATCATAGAGATACTGGGGGAGACAGACACGACTAGGGATACTGACATGAGAGAGATTATAAGGGGAGATCCCAGAGAAATCATAGAGATACTGGGGGAGATAGACAAGACCAGGGATACTGACATGAGAGAGATTATAAGAGGAGATCCCAGAGAAATCATAGAGATACTGGGGGAGACAGACACGACTAGGGATACTGACATGAGAGAGATTATATGGGGATATCCCAGAGAAATCATAGAGATACTGGGGGAGATAGACAAGACTAGGGATACTGACATGAGAGAGATTATAAGAGGAGATCCCAGAGAAATCATAGAGATACTGGGGGAGATAGACAAGACTAGGGACACTGACATGAGAGAGATTATAAGAGGAGATCCCAGAGAAATCATAGAGATACTGGGGGAGACAGACAAGACCAGGGATACTGACATGAGAGAGATTATATGGGGAGATCCCAGAGAATCATAGAGATACCTGGGGGGGACAGACAAGACCAGGGATACTGACATGAGAGAGATTATAAGAGGAGATCCCAGAGAAATCATAGAGATACTGGGGGAGACAGACAAGACCAGGGATACTGACATGAGAGAGATTATAAGAGGAGATCCCAGAGAAATCATAGAGATCCTGGGGGAGATAGACAAGACCAGGGATACTGACATGAGAGAGATTATAAGGGGAGATCCCAGAGAAATCATAGAAAGACTGAGAGGAGACAGACAAGACCAGGGACACTGACATGAGAGAGATTATATGGGGAGATCTGAGAGTAATCATAGATATACCTGGGGGAGACAGACAAGACTACAGACACTGACATGAGAGAGATTATAAGGGGAGATCCCAGAGAAATCATAGAGATACTGGGGGAGACAGAGAAGACCAGGGATACTGACATGAGAGAGATTATAAGGGGAGATCCCAGAGAAATCATAGAGATACTGGGGGAGATAGACAAGACTAGGGACACTGACATGAGAGAGATTATAAGGAGAGATGCCCAGAGAAATCATAGAGATACCTGGGGGAGACAGACAAGACCAGGGATACTGACATGAGAGAGATTATAAGGGGAGATCCCAGAGAAATCATAGAGATACCTGGGGGAGACAGACAAGACCAGGGATACTGACATGAGAGAGATTATAAGGGGAGATCCCAGAGAAATCATAGAAAGACTGAGAGGAGACAGACAAGACCAGGGATACTGACATGAGAGAGATTATAAGGGGAGATCCCAGAGAAATCATAGAAAGACTGAGAGGAGACAGACAAGACCAGGGACACTGACATGAGAGAGATTATATGGGGAGATCTGAGAGTAATCATAGATATACCTGGGGGAGACAGACAAGACTACAGACACTGACATGAGAGAGATTATAAGGGGAGATCCCAGAGAAATCATAGAGAGACTGAGAGGAGACAGACAAGACTAGGGACAAAGATTATAAAGGGAGATCCCAGAGAAATCATAGAGATACCTGTGGGAGACAGACAAGAATATGGACACTGACATGAGAGAGATTATAAGGGGAGATCCCAGAGAATCATAGAGATACTGGGGGATACAGACAAGACCAGGGATACTGACATGATCTAGATTATATGGGGAGATCCCAGAGAATCATAGAGATACTGGGGGATACAGACAAGACCAGGGATACTGACATGATCTAGATTATATGGGGAGATCATAGAGATACTGGGGGGCGGGGGGAGATAGACCAGACTAGAGACACTGACATGAGAGAAATAATAAAGATGATCCTCAAGCAATCATAAAGATACTGAGAGGAGGCAGGCAAGAGCAAGGATAGTGAAATACCCTTTAGATTGTAAGTTAGTGAGTTTTTAATCCTTTAAGGTGCTTTAGGGAAAGCACTTCGTATGCCATATTCTAAGCTCAAAAACATGTTAAAATGGTTTTGCCTTGTACTTAACCCATGTGAGATTATGCAGAATATGTCAGCACCTTACAAATAAAGAATAATAATAAAATGAGAGAAATAATAAGATGGAGATCACAGAGATGAGGCAGAGAAGAGTGGAGAAAACTGTACAAATAGTAACAAGACCAGAGGCGCTGAAATTAGAGAGGTTATAATGATAGAGATACTGAGAGGAGACCGGCAAGAGTGGAGAGACGTGTGAAGAGAGTAGCAAGACCAGGGACACTGTAATGATAGAGAAACCGGAGGTGGGAGACACTGGAGGAATGGGGGAGAGAGACATGGATGGACCAGGGACGCTGAAATGCTAGGGATAATAAGGGGAGGTCTAAAGAGAATAACAAGACCAGGGACATTGCAGTGATAGCAATACTGGGGAGGGGGGCAGAAGAGGGAGATGTCTGTGAAGTAACAAGGGGCACTGAAATGATAGAGATACTGGAGGAGAGAGTTTAGAGCAGGAAGGTGAGGGGAAAAAGGGGACACCATGAAAATGGCAGAGCTATTTGAGTTTAGGCGGACAATAGCTGAAGAGGATGCTAACTGGGGAAGGATAACAAGGGACATTGAAGCTGACTGCACCAATAAGAAGAGACAGGGAGAGAGAGAGAGAAAATAGAGGGTGGAGAAAGGATAGAAATGCTTGGGGACAAGAACATGGAGGTGAAAATTATAGGGGAGGAGAAAGAGCCAATGAAAATGTATGGGTGGGGCAGAGAAGGGGTGAGGGAAACAAGATTAGGGGCAATGAAATGAAAGAGTTAATGAGGAAAAAGGCTAGAAAAACAAGGAAAGACACATAGAGTGAACAAAAAGACTATAGAAAAAACATGGTATATAATGGTTGAGGCAGGCGATGATATGAGAGATAACCAACAACATGCTATTAAGCTTAATAATAATGAGATGAGCAAATCATGTTAGTCTCTTGGAGGAGATATATACTGTATAACCAAAAAGTATGGATATTTTGGAAACCATGATTGCTCAACTTTGAGGTTTAGTCAAGTGTCAGGGTAGATGGGTGAGTCTGGGATAAAGTGGATATAGAGAAACTTGATACATAGGCCAGAGATTCTTGGGAACATTCAAGACTTGGTCCATCCAAAATGTGAGTCTACCAGTAGATGTCCATGTGGTGCCTAGTAAACCTCAGAGTAAGAAGCAACATACCATGAACCAAGAGAACAGCATACCTATTAGTTGGGGAGCTCTTGGTATTTGTGTGGGAGAGAAGGTGAATGTTAATATTGTGCTAGTGGGATGGTATTTATTTTTTGTTTGCGTCACTCTCCGTGTTCTCATGGACCGCAACACACCATGCTGATCCACTTGGTATTCATGGCAGAGATACTGGAGTGGGTTGCCAGTGCCTTCTCATGTGGGCTACAGCATACAGCTCCTGGTATTCTAGGTGGTCTCCCATCCAAGTACTGACTAGGCCCAATCATGCATGACTTCAGGGTGGTGTGACCTCTTGGTTCCCTGACTGGAATCTAACCCAGATTGCAGAGGTGAAAGCTCTGAATCCTAACCACTGGACCACCAGGGAACCCTTAGTGGGATGGTATATCAGTGACTAAAAGTAGTTCCCATGTCAACAAAGACTAAGTATTGGAGTGAAAGGTGGCAGAGGTGATAAAGTTATTGAGGGCTCAGTATAAGGAGAAAGTAATATTGGTGTGACTTGGTCGTCCTGGCTGCGTTTTGTTTTGAGGACCAAGAAACATTAAAAGATCCATGTTGGAAAATGAGGGTAGACCCAGCTAGATCTAAGGACAACTAAAGCAAGGATGAAAAATGATATTGATGGGAAGAAAACTAGGAGGTGATGAGAGATTGTGACCTATGGAGCAGCATTTCTTCAGGATTTAAATGTATTATATAGTTCAATACCCTTTATAAAGTGCAAACATAGCACATATCTGATACTAAGATTCATGTTAATTGTAATGTGACAATAATAACAAGTATGCATACTGAAACATAAGGTATCAAGGTCCCTGCTGTGGAAAGGACATAACTGGCAAAATGAATAAAAGTGTTTGTTTGTGTAATACACATGTTGACATTATGGGTGTGTTCAAGCCCCTTCTCAACACTGGACTGTTTTAAATAAGGAAAATATGTATTAATTCATGAAATGTTGCGGTTTCTTTGTTTCTACTGTTGCTCCTTCAGGTTTTTGCAACAAGTGAAATCTATTCTACCTTGTCTGTATTTTGTTGTATAATTGCAAAATGAGTGTAAAGGGATTCGGAAGAGAGAACCTTGGAGGCACTGGGGCAAACAGATATCATTAAAAAATATCTTGCATACAGGTTGTTAATAGAAATAATGGTATAAGAGACGAAAGTGCAGGGGGCTTAAGGGGGGGTTAATAGTATGACAAGGGGCCCTGGGGATTTTAAGGGGTTGAATAAGGCTCCTGAGGTGGAGCCTGTTTTTTTTTGGGGGGGATGGTGCTACTGAGGGGGCTCTGGGTTGAATATGGCTGCTGAGGGGGGCCTGGGGGGTGAATATGGCTGCTGAGGGGATGAATGGTGCGACAAGGGGGCACTGTTTTTTTGGGGGGGGCCTGCGGGTTTGGGGAGTTTATAATGCTGTTGAGGGGGTCCTGGGGGGGGGGGCTTGTGGGCAGGGTATGGAATCTGAGGGGATTGGGGGTTGAATGGTGCATCTGGGGGGCCCTGCGGGTTTGGGGAGTGAATATGGCTGCTGCGGGGGCCCTGGAGGTGAATACGGCTGCTGCGGGGGCCCTGGAGGTGAATACGGCTGCTGAGGGGGCCCTGGAGGTGAATACGGCTGCTGAGGGGGGCCTGGAGGTGAATACGGCTGCTGAGGGGGGCCTGGAGGTGAATACGGCTGCTGAGGGGGGCCTGGAGGTGAATACGGCTGCTGAGGGGGGCCTGGGAGGTGAATACGGCTGCTGAGGGCCTTTGTTTTTTTTGGAGTGAATGATGCTGCTGAGGGGGCCCTGTTTTTTTTTGGGGGGGGGGGGGTGTGTGAATGGTGCTTCTGAGGGGGCCCTGCAGGGTTGGGGAGTGAATATTGCTGCTGAGGGGGCCCTGGGGGGGGGGGTTGGGGTAATTATGGCATCTGAGTGGGTTGAATGGTGCTGCTGAGGAGGGCCTGGGGGCGTTGGAGGGAGGGGATGTGGCTGCTTGGGGAGGGGTGAATGGTGCTACAAGGGGCCCTGTCTTTTTTAGGGGGGGGTAAATGATGCTGTTAAGGGGGCAATGTGGGTTTTGGGGCAATGAATAGTGCTCCTGAGGGGCCCTGGGGGTCGGGTAGTGAATATGGCTGCTGAGGGGGCCTGGGGGTGAAAATTCCTGCTGAGGGGGTTAGGGGTGAATGGTGCTGCTGAGGGGGCCTTGAGGAGTTGCTGCTGAATGGTGCTGCTGAGGGAGCCTGGAGGGATTGGGGGTGAATGGTGCTGCTGAGGGGGCCTGGAGGGGTTGGGGGTGAATGGTGCTGCTGAAGGACCCTGGGGTGTTGAGGGTGAATGGTGCTGTTGAGGTAAGCTGGAGGGGCTGGAGGTTGAATATTGCTGCTGTGGGGGGTGAATATTGCTGCTGAGTGGGTTGGAGGGTGAATGGTGCTTCCGAGGGGACCTGGGAGAGGTGAATATTGCTGCTGAAGAGAAGGGAGGGGTGAATGGTGCTGCTGAGGGGGCCTTGGGGTGTTTGACAAGAAAATGTAAATATATGGCACTGGAGGGTAGACCTCCACAACAGTCCCAGATTCTCATGTGGCCCCTTTGGCAAATGAATTGCCCACTCCTGGGTTAGAGGGATCCATTGGTTTAACAGGAGACTAAAAAACAAGATGGAAAATGAGGCCCTACATGTTAAGGAAAGAGGTTAGAGGGAACCATTGGTGGAACTAAACCGGAGACCAAAAAACAAGATGGAAAATGAGGCCCTACATGTTAAGGAAAGAGGTTGAGGTTAGAGGGAACCATTGGTGGAACTAAACCGGAGACTAAAAAACAAGATGGAAAATGGGGGCTTACATGTTAAGGAAAGAGGTTAGAGGGAACCATTGGTGGAATTAAACAGGAGACTAAAAACAAGAGGGCAAGGTGTTGGGGAATGTTTTTGAGATATGGCAATACCTAGTCTGCAGGATGCCAGAAGCATATAAGATGTATGTGTATGTATAGTTTGGAGTAAATGTGTTAGTCCAGTGATGCACATGCATTAAAAAACAGCATGTTGCGGTATAAAGTAATACCTTTTTTTTTTATTGGACTAACAAATTATATTAATATGGATTGTCCAAAAAAAGCTATTACTTTATTCTGCAATACTTTTGTTATTTGTATATATACACATAGGTGCAGTCTTTGTGGGTATGTTTGGGCTGGACTTAATATATATAAATGTATATTACTTAGAAGCCAGCAGGAGTGTTTCAGACAGATACATTATACTTCTGAAAATATTTATGAGCCAGAAGTAAAAATGTAGACTGCTTATGCGATAGTTCATTCATATAGATGGAAATAGTTCATATTATTTTTATTTTCGCCTCTTAAGAGCCCAAGTCCTTTTGAGACACACACACACACACTTCATTATGTGCATATGTAAGTATTTTAACATCCTGGGCTGACTCAAGGGTGTGCTGTACCAAGAAAAAGTGTTGAAAGCTTGGTTTAGAGCAGGGGTGTCAAACTCGGTCCTGGAGGGCCACACCCAGGCCTGGATTTGTGGATATCCTTGCTACAAGCAGGTGAGACTATTCCTTTTGCAGTCATCCTGACTGACTCACCTGTACACAGAAAGGAAATCCTCAAATCCAGGCCTGGGTGTGGCCCTCCAGGAACGAGTTTGACACCCCTGGTTTAGAGAGAATATACATCTATATATTCAACTGTCAGAATAAAATCAACCCATGAATATTGGAACTGGTGTGAGAGATTGTGGAGGGCAATGAGGGAGACTGTATCACGTTGTTATGGCTACATTTCCAACAGTTTTACCGTCACAATCTCTTTTTTGAAGTCTATGAAGACTCCCTTTGAGTTAAACTGTTGCTAAATGTATTTACTCCAATGTGTTCCATTGCTGGAGGTGTCTGAAGTATATGGGGACCGGAGGAATGAGAAAATCAAAGTAATTTGTTGTCACAAAGTGCATACCGATGAGCTGGAGTGTCACCAGAAGATGCACAGTTTGGTTTCTATTTTCCAGTTATTTCTGATGTGTGTGTTTTGTGTCCTGTAAGCAATGCATATGAAGTAACAGAATATACATTTTCCTCGCTTTCAGTGACCCAAAGAGCTAGCAATTGGCCAGGATAGCTATAGTTATCCTATCCACAGATGACGTCAACTGCTGGTTAATCTTCTGTCTACTGTCCTCCCTGAGACTAAATCCAGCCACTAGCACAATCTCACCCCCCTTCCCTCTTAAATCCATTCCCTCCTAATCCCCCTCTTCATCTGGCTCTGACTGGAAGCTTGGGCAGGAAGACTCCAGCAGTAAAGTGGTTAAATTGCCTTGCATCCCACCTTAGCAGCCAGTGTGTAAAACTGTATTACTCAGAAGTGGGTGTGGTGGTATATTTACTGTATTGGTGTCAGAAGTTAATATTTGGTCAGTGTACAATCTGCATGCTTCCTGTTTCACCAAAACGCAGAGTCCAGAACGCTGCGCAGTTAATACAGTCTGTGTGTCTGGGCAATAACTTAGTGTCTGAATAGAATATGCTGACCTTGATCTGGGGTGAGATATGCTAGTAAGACCCCCTGATGTTATACAACTTGTATTTCATTACATTCAAGAGCTGATTGATGTGAAACACTTACATATATATGCCCACAACCACAGATAATTATTATTATAATTTTTTTATTGTCCCACTAACTTTCCAACTATATTCTTCGTCCTCAGATCTCACAGCAAAGAAATCCGCTGCACTCGAGGTGAGTTTCAACCTTGTTTGGGATAACACCTCTGCCACATGTCAGGAAACATGGAACTCATATGATTTTACAATGCAGCGCTATTTGGTCAGCATAGCTTACTGCGCTGTGGATGTCTCTGATCACATGAGCTGTAACACTTGAGCTGTAGATCTCCTTATAACCAGGTAAACATGTCTGCACCTCTGCCATGTCAGTGCCATTGAACCTGCTTCACCTCTGACATCTCCGTTATAAAAAGCCATAATTCATCAGGTGCTGCCTCTGAATGTCTGTACCAACCAAACATTAATATAATACTTTATATATACAGACATTCTATTGCGTTTTTTTGGAAATTAAAATGGGTATGCGATCTGCATTATCTCATAATCTGTGACTATATTAAACAATAGCAATAAACACAGATTACACTGAAATATTTTTGCATATTATTAAATTCACATATTTGCCAAGAATGTAAGTTAGATTTATCTGAATGTTTGTGCCTAGAAATGGGAAATCAATATTCCTTTTAAGGGGTTAATTCATTCTAAGATAATAGCCTGTGTTTATTTCTCTAATGCCAACCTTCCACCCAGGACTCCTCATTATCAGGACAACCTGGAGCTGGTAAGAAGATCGGCCACCGAGGGGTAGATGCCTCTGGAGAAACCACTTATAAGAAGGTTAGTTAGCCCACTATTGTTTTAATGGGACAAAGGCAGTGGAAATGTTATTTTCTTGCATGGACAGATTGGGTGCCATATTTGTTCTTTGATTTTTTTTTTTTTTTTTTTTTTTTTACTAACTCCCTCCTCACATTTTTGTCTGCTTTCCCAGACTACTTCATCCACTTTGAAAGGAGCCATCCAGCTGGGCATTGGTTATACTGTGGGCAACCTAAGCTCCAAGCCTGAGAGGGATGTTTTAATGCAAGATTTTTATGTGGTTGAGAGTATCTTCTTCCCCAGGTCAGTAGAGCGGGTGTGCTACAGGGGTAATGTGGCCCACATACTGTGAGTTTCTTTTGGGAGGTATAAGTATGACCTCCTTCTTTCTCTCTGTTTCAGTGAGGGCAGTAATCTGACCCCTGCCCATCATTACCCTGACTTCCGATTTAAGACGTACGCTCCTGTGGCTTTCCGTTACTTCCGGGAACTCTTCGGAATCCGCCCAGATGATTATTTGGTGGGTTTGAAAAAACAGAGAAGGGATACTAATTGTCTCATGTTTTCCTTTGTGCCCCTCTTTTTACCAACAACTGCACATTCCTTTTCCATTTAACTCTGCTCTCTTTCTGACAGTACTCCCTTTGCAACGAGCCTCTCATTGAGCTTTCCAACCCTGGGGCCAGTGGATCTCTCTTCTATGTTACCAGCGATGATGAATTTATCATTAAAACTGTTATGCACAAAGAAGCAGAATTCTTGCAGAAACTGCTGCCTGGATATTACATGGTACGTCTGATTCACTGTCTTCTTCCCAATGGATAGTACCTGATATGGCTTGAAATCTAGACTGATGAAGGAACTGCAGAATGTTATCACCTTGCTAAATATATTTCATGATGTCCATTCAGATACACAGGTGACTTACCCATGTCTGACAAATCCAGAAAGCTCCATAATAATTTTATACATTTTAATATTTTGAAAATAATAAAGAACATATTGAATACTGTCGTCTTGTATATCCCGGGGATAGGCAACATTGATCCTGTAGTGCCAAGCAGTCCTATAGTTTAGTATTTACCTGCTGTGCAGAGTTGAAGCGCTGCCTCGGATATCCTAATTGATTCACCTGCGCACAAGCAGGTGATACTGAATTCCTGAACTGTGTTGAGTACTCCTGGACTGCAGTTGCCTACCCCTGCTTTATAATAACATGTCTAAAATACTTGTACCATACCATGTAAGCTTATGTAGATTATCTATGCCTTATATTATGGTTAGATGGTCACTAAGGTGGAATACTGATGATATCTGAGGATCGCCTGTTTGTGTCCTGACAGAACCTGAACCAGAATCCGCGGACACTACTGCCCAAGTTCTATGGCCTGTACTGTGTTCAGTCCGGTGGCAAGAACATCCGTATGGTGGTTATGAACAATGTATTGCCACGTGTGGTCCGTATGCACTTCAAGTATGATTTGAAGGGCTCCACATACAAGAGGCGGGCATCTAAGAAAGAGAGGGAGAAGCGCAGTCCCACCTATAAGGACTTGGACTTCATGCAGGATGCTCCAGAGGGGCTCCTCCTTGACACAGATACCTTTAGTGCTCTGGTCAAAACCCTTCAGAGGGACTGTCTGGTGAGAAACGTTACTAACACAAAAAATAACTAGCAGTTTATTCTATTATTTATATTCTCTACCCTCACCTTTAAAATGAGGGTCCACAAGAAATATTGCCCTCTTGTGAAAAATAATACTTACACACCCATTGCTCTGGGGTCCACTAAAAAAAATATGATACTTCAACTCTCTGAAATAGCCAAGCCTATGAATAGTTGTCATTTTTTTGCTAGCTAGTTTTCCAATGTGGGCCAATGGAAAAAAAAATGTTTTAAATTATTTTGATAAGTTGTTCTGCTTCTGAAACTGCATACTGCCTTTTGTGATTTTTGGTTTTTGAAATTCTCATGAAGTGAGAAGCCATTTTGCATAGAGATTCAATCTACAGCTAATGCTTGGAGCTGCATTGACTGGATGACAGCTTTATGAGCTTGTTTGAAACAATAAAGTATATGTTCTGGTTGTTTCACAGGCTGCTGAGGACAGGGTCAATTATCAAAATTATTTCTACAACCAGTGACACACCATAACAGTGTAAAAAAACACCCTGTACACATTAGTATAAATAGTTTTAGAAGCTAAAAAAAAAAACATTTTTAAACAATTAATTATGCAAAAGCAGTTTGAGGTGCAATAGGTTCATATGAACAGAAATCACTGAGTCTCCATTGCTCACCTAGGTCCTGGAGAGCTTCAAGATCATGGATTACAGTCTTTTGCTTGGGGTGCACAACATGGAACAACAGGAGCGGGAGCGTCAGACAGAGGGTGCGCAGAGCCAGGCTGATGAGAAGCGGCCGGTGGCACAGAAAGCACTCTACTCTACGGCAATGGAGTCCATTCAGGGGGGAGCAGCCCGTGGGGAATCGATAGATACTGATGACACGTAAGTAATTCCAACTTCAGAGGTATATAGTGTTTAAGGTGTCAAGAGCAGGAACTGCTTCTCCTTCTGCATAAATATATGTAACTGTAATGTTATGTGGCACATACTCTCTGTATTCAATGTGTTTTTCTTTGTAATAGTTTTGCATAAAATAAAGGGGCTTTATAAGTCCAGGTTAATGTTTTCCCATTGACTCTGTCAATATTAAACCGTAAATATGAAATACATTTAATATTTTAGAATCTGATCAAATTAGCATGACATACTACATTGACACCTCTTATTCTCCCTGTAGGATGGGGGGCATCCCAGCAGTGAATGGAAAGGGGGAACGTCTGCTGCTGTACATAGGAATTATTGACATCTTGCAGTCATACAGGTAAAGGGGTGGATGTGTCTCCTTTTTACTACTATTCAACTTTCTTTTCTATTACTCCCTCTTCCTCGTGCTGTGAGGATGATTACCTTATACAGTATAAATGACCTGTTTGTGTTATATTACTCCGTGAAATGGCCTAAGGTCTTTTTGGATGTGTGTCTGGGACATATTAACTTCAGTCATTTCTCCTTCAGATTGATTAAGAAACTGGAGCACACGTGGAAGGCTTTGGTACATGACGGGGTGAGTAATCAACAGGATTGCTGCTAATACTATTAAAGGAAATTGGAAAGTAAGAAAACTAGTGTTGAGGCATCCTTCTGGGCTCAGAAATGCATACCAAGTGTTTGCACAACTTGATTACAATACCTTAAATAACTTATATTATCTCAGCAACAATTTAAAGTACCTGTCTATAAAAAGGGAAACCAGTTGTATTCCCTTTAAAGGACCACTGTTGTCTAAATGTTCTCTATTGTTTTAAAAAGGGGGTAGGGTCACTATCTGACCTGACTCTAACTGAGCATAATGAGGAGAAACGTTTTTAAAAAGATAAAAGATTGCAACTTTTGTATGCAGTTATTTGTTGTTGTTTAGTCATTCAGTCGTGTCCGACTCTTCGTGATTCTATGGACCACAGCATGCCAGATGCATCTCTCAGCCACTGCCCCTCTGAGCTCCATCAAGTTCATGTTCATTGCTTCAGTGACATCATCTATCCATCTCCTCCTCGGTCGTCCCCTTCTTCTTGTGCCTTCAATCTTTCCCAGCATCAGAGTCTTTTCTAGGGAATCCCGCCGTCTCATGATATGGCCGAACTATTTGAGCTTCAGCCTCATGATCATACCTTCTAGTGAACAGTTTGTCTTGATTTCCTGAAGTATTGATTTATTAGGTCTTCTTGTAGTCCAAGGGACTCTAAGCAGTCTTCTCCAACACCACAATTCAAAGGTCATCAATTCTACAGCACTCAGACTTCTTTAGGGTCCAGCTGTCACATTGACTAGGATGGCTACTCCATTTCTTCTGCGGGATTCTTGACCACAGTAGAAGATCTGGCAGTTGTCTTATGTGAAATGTCCCATTCCAGGCCATTTCAAGTCAGCAATTCCCAGGATATCAATGTTTAACCATGTCATTTCATTCTTGACCACATCTAGTTTTCCTTGGTTCATAGTTCTAACATTCCAGGTTACTATTCAGAATTGTTCTTGGCAGCAACGGACTTTCCTTTCCCCTCCATTTTGCTTGCTTCGCTGCTGCTGTTACTTTTTCAGCTGGGTGTGTCAGTGTAAACTAATGAGCAAAATTGCATATAATAGTAAAAAATTAGAAGCTGTGTTTTTTTTTCTTTTGCACTCTAAGACTTGTAGCATAATTGAATTGTATTTCTTCAAAATAGTAAATTGTGAAAAATTGACAAAAGTGGTTCTTTAAGCTTGAAGGAGGCTATGTTGTTGAATAGAGTCTTTAGCTTGCACAGTTGTAAAAGATTTTGAATTTGTACTGTCGACTATATGAAATTATGTAGAGAAAAATTTTACTTTTGATTTAGCAATAGTGAGTTTGAAACTTATTTTGGGTTAAATTTGTAAATGTTCTTCCTCTCTGCCTTATTTCTTACAGGACACAGTGTCTGTGCACAGACCAAGTTTTTATGCTGACCGGTTCTTCAAATTTATGAGTAATACAGTGTTTTGCAAGACATCCTGTAAGTAACATGTCATCCATTTATAATAGAGCATGTGTGCATTGTCCTATATATTGTGTGCTGTAGCGCTGGAGTACCATGTGCATAGTGTACATTATTAAATGACCAATGGCCTTTGAACTATCACTGACTGTGTGTTCTGCACAGGTCAGAAAGGAAAGGACCAGCCCATATAATTTATATTGCTGTCCTGTTCAAGGACACATTAAGGTCATAACCCTCTGTTTTATAGAAATAGGATAGGGTCGCTGTTGTGCTCATACAATACCGTTTTGTTAGATTATAAAGTTACTGATTTGCAGTAAAATCAGCATTTTTTTTTATTTTGTTTTTTAAACGTAAATTAGAAATTTGCGTTGTAGCTTCAAGCAGATCTTACTTCTCTCCATCCGTATTATATATCCAGGAGTTTAAAGGATCTGACCCGAAAGCTGTCTCATTTGTTTTCTGACTGCCTGCAGTAGCCACCACAGCGAAGTAGGTAGATATGATGTCGGAACAACAGATAAAGAGTCCTATCAGGACAAGTTCAGATATACAAATGCTCTCCCTCCCCTTCAACATCTGATGGGGAGTAAAGAGCAACAAAGCTGATAATGCCTAAAGCTAATTTTAGATGTCCGTCTTAAAAGCTACACTGACTTTTTTCTTCAAATATAGATTTTTATTGCTAATCAATAACTAAATAAACAAATGAAACACTATTGTTTGAGTACTACAGTGGTCCTTTTAGAGATTGTGTCATATACATTACAAAAGTCCTTTCTATGTGATTAATATGCAATTTTAAACTTGATAAACTAGCACTAGAGCGACTCTGAAACGGCTGCATAGCAGATTAAGCCTTTTTGTAATGTAACTTGTACATTAAAACAAACCTGGATAAAGTCTTGCTTCTGCTTGTTAATCCTATTATCATGCAGGCTGACCCTGTTTTACACTGATTCGCTATAAAGCTGTTTTTGGCTTACACATCCCCCATTGGATATAACCCAGTTTTTGCCCGACACTTCCCTGAGTAACACTGATTTGATGCTTGTGTATCATTCCAAAACACCAAGAGCCATGGAAGGAATTTTAATATCGAATTTACCTGTGATTTATCCTATTTTAAAACTGCCCCGTTTAACACTGTTTCGTTTAGCACTTGGTCTTCTAGGAACACATCTACAGAGTTAAAAGGGGTATGCCTGTATGTATACCGTGCTTAACACTACCCCTTTTTAGTGTTGTTTCGTTATAATGCTATTTTTACCTGTAATTCCCTGTTTATGAGCCAGAAGCTTCAAATGTAAAGTTTTTATATTTCTGCTAATGTTTAGTTTCTGTTAGTGTTGTATTTGCTGTTTGTTTGAAGTTCATATAAAACAAAAAAAGTTTAATTGTGCAATTTTGTCTTTTTTTTTTTTCACGAGTTCCCCTATCCCTATCTTCCCCATGTAAAACTGACCCCTTTTTAGAGCTGTTTTGCTTGGCGCTCCTATTTCTTGGAACCCATCCCCAGCGTTAAACGAGGTATAGCTGTATTTGCTTATTTAGTCATGCTTTCAAAAGGATGGGAAGGCATCGCAATCTTGTGACTGTACATATACCTCCACTCATTTTTCTTTCCATTTATTTTTTATTTTTTATATTTCGTTTTTTTTTGGGACACAGACAAGCACCAAAATCAAGATCCACTTACTTTTATCTGTGGATAATAGTCCATTTTAATATTCTTTCTAAATACAAATATAGACATTAGACAGTAAGGCACATCAAAGGGAGTCCCTTGTTCCAAATATATGTCTTCTTTATTGCCCTGATAGTATATAAAAACAGAATAATACAACAAAATAGTTTAATTGTATTATTACTGTCCCATTTTATATAATTTATACACTGTGTACTATGTGAAGCTGCTCCTGTTAGCGCTACTAATATCCAAATTTCAATGTTAGTATTTTAAGACTGTATGCAATTTTGAAGAACTTGAAATTATAAAGGTGCAAAACAAAATTTTCATGAGTAAAAACAATAAAATAAACAGTATTTGACTTTATTACCTACATAATAATGCAGTCCTTGGCTAATATCTTTCGTAAGGCCTTCCTTCCCTATCTGTTTACTTATCTGTGTTCGGTGGAGAAGAGTTGGAAATTGTTATTGAGTTGTAAGATATGGAATTGTAAAAGGACACTGTAAAGCAGGACCATTTTGAAATTGCAGTAAAGTACCATGTTGATAAATGCCTTTCAATATCATTTGGTTAAATTTCAGTGTAATTACTTTTATTTATTAATATTCTTTTCTGCTCTGCTTTAGGTGTCTGTGTTTTAGCTTATTAACCTTTTCTTCCCCTCTTTCAGCTCAGGGTCACTCATATTGAGGGTCGGACAGGACAGGAATAAGTCAAGGATCATAAGATGGATGCCTACAATACCCCAGAGATATTATTTAAAAAATAATAATTCTACTGAAATTTAACCAGTTATATTTAGAGGTGCTTATTAACATGATAATGCTACTATTCAAATTGTGCTTGCGTTTCAGTGTCCCTTTAAAATACAGCTAATAAACTCCATTTCCAAAGCTGTCTTCCACTTAAGTCAGATAAGCAAACAGATCTGGGAGGCCTTCTCTTATAAAATAGTGATGTAGCCAGCTCTGCTTATTATTGGTAACATTTATTAGACTGTGTTTTTATGGTGTATATTTTGCATGTTTACAATACTAGTGATCTGACCAGATATCCTCTGTGCTCATTTACATAATTAGGTTTATATATTGTTTTCCATGTCTAGCCTTGAAGTCATCTCCCTCCAAGAAAGGACGCACTGCTCTCCTTGCCTCACGTCCCATTGGACCCTCAGCTGCATTCTCTGCCGGACAGATCCCCACAGAGGAAGAAGAGGGGAAATATGACCTGCGGGGTGCGAGAAGTTATCCCACCTTAGAGGATGAAAGTAAGTAGTTAGAGGATTAAACTGCTCAACAGTTACAGCAAAAATGTAGTGAGCATGGTGGTACAACATTATTCTTGTAAACCAGTGGGATGGAAGATTTTGAAATGTACTTTATTAATTTACACAATGTGCTTCATATAAACAAACTAAAAGCTGAATAGAAACAAGAACAGAATAGGATGAAGTTCTAATAAAGGACAACCCGAACTGCATAATTTACTTTTATCTGCTCATATTCTTTGTGTGTTGATGGTATTGCTTTGTTATTTCTAAGCATGTAAAATTAAGGTGTAATGTTTTGCGTATCGTAGGCCGGCTTGACCTCTTGCCCTGCACACCGCCATCTTTTGAAGAGGCTACAACGGCATCCATAGCCACCACACTGTCCTCCACTTCTCTGTCCATCCCAGAGAGGTCCCCTTCTGAGACTTCAGAGCAGCCACGATACCGGTGAGATAGAGGTTACACCCTGGGTTGTGTGTGTGTGTGTGTGTTGGTTACAGTTCATATTTTTCAAGAATTGTGTTTAGTGGAGTAAACCCCTTACAAAATAACAATCATACAGGTTATGATAGGGACAATATTTTCTGAGCTTACCCCTAATTTGTGGGAAGTGTTAGGGAAAAAAAAGACAAAGAATTAATAAATAAATAAATAAATATATAGATTTATTTATCACCTTGATACAACAGATCCAGTGCCTCAGTGAAGCAAAATGTGTATGCAACAGTAAAACTAAACAATCCATGCCTTAGGACAAATTTTTCTAACATACATATTTTCTCATCTTTTATGAAACATTATTATATATTCGTTTTTGCTTTAAGTTTCTTTTTATTTGCTACTCTATTCAATTACATTTTTAACAACAATATTCATGTAACAAAATTATATAATAAAAGTAACAAACTGTATTGTTAAATATGAGATTGTCTAAAATGAGTGGAATTGC
This sequence comes from Discoglossus pictus, assembly GCA_027410445.1. Taxonomy (NCBI): domain Eukaryota; kingdom Metazoa; phylum Chordata; class Amphibia; order Anura; family Alytidae; genus Discoglossus; species Discoglossus pictus. The sequence goes on from CM050163.1 coordinate 251,158,418, forward strand.
TTCTTTAAACCTCCAGCTCAGAGGGGATTGTGTGTCATTTGGTGCATCATACTAAATGTTTTTCACAGTATTGATCCTGGAGAAAAACATACCAGGTGCTGTGTCTGTGCACAGGGTTGGTTTTTAGAGGCGCTTTGTGCTTTGATTTCATCAGTTTATTACAAGGTCATTGTCTGTATCAAGCAGATGGCAGAAGTACAGTTCTGAGAATTGGGTTAATGCAGAATAACACAGTAGCGATTCATGTCTTTTTTTTTTTCCATTCCTCTCTTCCATTAATGCTTTTTTCTATAACCCTGGTGCACTTTTAATTTCACTACACTCTTTTCCCTCACTCTCTCACACTACCCCTTTCCCTCCATTTCTCTCACCCTTTGTTCTTTAATCCATCCCTCTTCTTCACTTCTACATTGTGCTTCACATTCCATCCTTTTCTCCCCATCTTTTTCTTTTTCTCTCTCTTTCTATAGCTTGTTCCCACTTTCTACCTTGCTCTTACTTTCTTACTTGCCCTTTTCTCTCAATCTTTCTCTCCCACTTTCTCTTTCTGCCTTCCCTCTTTTTCTCACATTTTGTTTTCAATCTTAGCACCTCACTTCTTCGTTCTTTCACCTCCTTCCTGTTTCTATCACATAATCTCCCTTTTTACTTGTTCTCATAACAATACCCTTTTTACCTCACACTCAACCTCTCACTGTCTCTCCCTCCTCTCACTCTCCATTATGTCTGTTAACCTCTCTCATTTCTTCTTCACCTCCAGGAGACGTACTCAGTCCTCAGGATATGATGTTCGGTAAGTGGTATTTCATCTGTGTCCTGTTCAAGATTTATATGTGCAATTATTGAAGTTCCCCATATTTTCTCACGAGACAATGCCATTAGAATGATAGCTGTCACTTTGTATCTTTGCTGACTTAAGTAGCAGGAACATATTTTGTTAGTTGAGCAAGTAGTCTACTGAAAAACTCTTGCAAAATAGCAACTGTTGTGATGAAATGGAAAGTATTTTCTACCTCACCAAATGTCTGTATCTCTCAGTACTTATTCAATGCCATAGCGCATAACTTGGCTTTGTTATTAATGTATTCTTAAACCTAATCTATCCATTTACCTGGCTATGCTGTGAATTTTGGGATGAACCAATCAATAGATTCACCTTGCTTTGCTCACTGTCAGATCACATGAGGAGGTGCGAGCAGACGAAGAGGTGCAGCAAATCACAGTGGAGGTTGAGACCAGGCAAGAGAGTACAGTCATAGCCTCAGAAGAGGAAGGACAGGGGTGAGCAGATGTATGACCAGACTGACATTTTATCTCACTGCTGATCTGCCTATCATTCTCTCTTTCTGAGACTTGTTTTCTCTTATTTTATGTTACTTTCTTTCTTGCAAATAAGGTTTTCACAGATTAATTGACGGGATCACACATAAATGGTGACTCATTAGTTGCCTCCCACTAAACATCCTATCTGTTTGTATTTTATGCCCCACAGAGAGGCATCTGGCTGCACAGCAGGGCCAATTCCTAGTGAGGAAACTACAAGTCAACGGTCAGAGGAGGAAGAAGTGCCCGTGACAGATATTTATTTTGTAAGTGAGCTTGTCATTAGAGGGTAGGATGGGGAATTTTTGTAGTGTGTTTAACTCTCTAGGAAACTCTATAGGAAAAGACCTTTATGAATTTAGTCATTGTGCATTTAGACACATTAATACTAATCAAGTATAAGCATAGACAGGACTTCTGGGTTCATTGCACTGGTTGTCAGCAAATATCATTTGAAAATAGTAACAGAAGTAGAAAAATATTGAAGGGCAGAGGAGCAGCTCTATGCACTTCTTCCATGCACTGCTGCAAGTGCTACAAGAAGAGCATCATTTTTTGTTTGTGCTCAAAAAGAATCATAATAACCGTGCCAATGCCTAGCTTCTGACTGCCCAGAACCTACTGTAGTATTTACATGGTACATACAAAGCATGGAGCAAGCAGATCCTCTTCACAATTGTCTTGGTATTATTTTCAAAACATTATAAAAAGTACTGTCCGTAGTTGATGGCTAATTGTTTTACAATCCTTAAAAGAGCAGCTCTCTAAGAGCTTGTGTTTTATTTAAAGGGTAGCTGCATTCCTATATTTATTTAAGTAAAAATAATATATACTTTATTAGATTTGCATTTATTATTTACCTTGAACAGCCCTTAATCTGTTTTAAGTTTCTTTTTCAATAGCCATGCAAACTAATTAAATTGTCATTAGACATATACTGAAAGGCACTGGCTGTATAGAATGCTGCATTTTAACTGGAGGAGGCAACATCTCTCTGCATTCAGTGTCTCTTCCCACCTGTAGAAGCAGATCAGCATAAACCAAAATGGTAGCTTCCACTGCAGCATCATTGTTAAAAATAAAACAAATAAAGGCTGTATTGCTTTTAACTTTCAAAATAAATATGCCCATTATCATGTGCGAATCTTCACAAGAGCTACAACAGATTTTTAAACACAGGGAAGTTCAGACTTGGTGAAGGAAGTGTCTTATTTGCTGTCACATTGTATATTGCTGGGTTTTTATAACTAGGAGTAGCTGCCTCCGGAGTGCAGCGCTGAGAGCAGTAAGTGCTGAGTATGTCCAGTTCCCCCCAGGAGCGGACAGGATATGTTTGCTGTGGGGTGTGCTGTGTGCCATTAATTTCATCCTCCCTCTCTTCCTCTGTCCTCATTTTATTAACATTGTGTGTGTTTGGCCAGTTTTCTTACTAGTTTATAATTTAACACAAGACTTTAGTGTTCACCATAGGAGATAGTTAGGTCTGTGTTGAGTTCTGGAAAATGCAGTGCATCTTATGTTTGTCCCCCCACCCCTCATGACCTGGGAACATATACCATGCACTAGTGATGGTATTGCTCTCTTCTGGCACGAGGCCTGCTGCGCAACAATCTGCATGTGTCTGATCTTTACTCCTCCCGCTGCTTTGTTTTGGCCGTTCTGTTCCTTGTTGCACCAGATCACCTGCCTCCTTTAAACCTATTTGATATGTCCTACTTATGGGCCAGACATTTGACCTGCTCTTTTACACCTGCAGAACATGTGCATGATTAATAGATTGTATGAATGGACAAATATACCTAAACTTGTTTTGTTGTACAAGCATTAATATGCTTTTGGCTGGTGTGCCCAATGTATGCACATGCAGTTGCACATTTCAAATGCGCACACATCTGCACGCACAAAAAAATGTATCTTTGCCTTCGTGTCTGTGTGTAGTCATGTCATTGCTCTCACTCCTACATCTTCCATCTCTGTGGGCCTCTCATCTCCACTTTTCATCCTCCTCTTATTCATTGGCCAGTTCACAGATGGGAGATACTGGGTGTACTCCCCCCGACTCCACCGGACGCACTCCACCTCCTCATCCACTGACTCTGTGAGTGAGTACCACCCATGCCTTAATCCCTCTACTGTCTTGGGCTAATGCAAAGTGGCGGCAGTGGAGGGGTTAACATCTCATTTCTAATATTAGATACATTCTGTAGTTTTAATTAGTCTCAGATAATTATTAGTAACCTGGTAGATCCCTGGGTTGGTTATTCCTCCTCTATCTTCCCTCTCCTTTCTCTCTTCTCTCTCTGCTGCTTATGCTTCCGCCTGGCCTGTTCTCCTCGCCCCTGACTTAGCCTCCAGATGACCGGAGCTGGGTTTACTCCCCGCTTCACTATAACACCCAAGTCCAGCCTATCTCGGATGAGGAAAGTGACACAGTAAGTTCCAGAAGGATTCATATGCAATTTGACATTTTCTCCTAGAGTTAGCTAGTTTTGCTTGTTGAGATTTGACTGGCCTGATAAATCTGTGTAGCAGACGGGCAGCATATTGTACACAGAGAAATGGCTTCCCCAAAACTATAGGGTGAGTAAACTGTGAGGAAGGTGGAGTCTTTGAGTAGCATTTCAGAGATGAATAATCCTAAAACTACATGAGAGCCAAGAATAATATAAGCACAGTATAATATATTATTGGGATAAATAAGAACAGTAAATCCAATGTTTAACAGAAACCAAGATTGCATTGTGCGAATGCAGCTATCATCAGGAATCATTTAAAGCTGGAATTGGATATGTGGCTCTTATCTACTATCTTTTCCACTATCTTATACAGTGCAGGTGCTATAGGCTAAAGCATGTTCTTAATAAGAAACCAGAAATAGTATATGTATAACTAGCATCTGTATGCGTGTATATTATAGAAGTGATAGTAAATTGCGTGTCCCTTCACATAGGTTAATCATAGTACAATATGTTAGGCATAGTTATAGGAAATCTTCTGAGAACACTGGATATTATTATTTGCCTTAACTTAATGTCACAAAGTCAGATTAAGTCCTCAATGCATTAAAAAGTTTATAATAAACTTTGTCTGCTATGTATTCATATTCATGATTCCTCTATTAATAATGGCCGCTTTACAACAACCTGATCCCTAATAACCATTGTGACATTATAATCATCCGTAAGCAACAGGGGTCAGGAGGCAGAGGAAGATAACAAAACAAAGAGAAGCTTATTTTTGGTTTTACCAGCCTTGAGAGAAAAGAGGGCATTTTACTTGGTAGCCATAATTAAAACATTGCAGGTTATCAAGTGTGGTGGTACTGCTAATAGCTGGGCTCTGCATGTCACAGAGTTATGCAGCTTGTTACAGTGAAATGTTAGTACCTGATAACAAAAGTGAGCATCCAATGCTGATAAAATATGTTTACAAAAAGTAAATAAATGTCATCATTACATATTATGTTATTGTCGGACTAAGTTAAGTAACAATATTTAGAAAATAGCTTGATGGGTGAATCATTTTGTCATTGTGTAGGTTATGGGCACAAAAGTAGCTCTGCTGATTTCTCTATCAGATAACCAAGCTTCCCAATAGGGGCAGTCACTGCTTCCAAGAAAAGGTTGTATTCGCTGTGTGAACCTGTATAACCAGTACTCCTAGCCATACCCACCTCATTTCACAAGCACACACTCCTGACACACATTCTATGACACACACCAAGCCATGTATCGCACGGGGCCCATTGTTACTGCCATAGTAATCCTTCTATAGAAGATGCCTGATGTCATATTTTAAGTGTAAATGATGTTGTGAGTTAGTCACTGTTGCTAGTCCAGGTAGGAATGTATTTTGTGTGTGATGCACTTTCATCAGGATGTGTGTTAAGACTTTTTTACACCTTGTATACAGTGTTATAGAGGTGTGCTGTGTTTAATATTGTTACTCTTTGTTGTGTTTTTTTTTTTTTTTGCTTGTTAACTCACTCTCCTCTCTATTCCACAGTAATCACTATGCAGACTCAAGACACACAGAGAATGGCTGGTTACCTCCCTCAATACTGGGCTGGACTGAAGAAGGGAGGTCAGCCCTGAATCTGTTACAAGAGATTAGAGCAGGCAGAGGGGTGCGAAGCCCCCACCCCTGATACTGTACTGCACTATACCCCTTTATCTGTAATCATACTGTGAGCCTTCTCCCCTCAGTATGCACTCAATTCTGGGTCTGTGGGTTGGTTTCTAGCAAACTGCACTTTTATTGATGTATGAGCAGCAGGAGAAACGGTCCGTCCCTTCTCTGCCAGAGGGGTGATAATTTTAGGTCAACTCTGTCGGATGGATATCTATATCCTACTGGCAGGATTTCATTTGAATGTGATTTTATGAGCCAACCCTGACCCATGCTTTGACACTACAAATCCCAGAATGCACCTGGGATACAAACCAGTCCAATTAGTTTAGCTGAGAGGGCTGCATCTCATGTCGATGTGGTTACAGCATGGAGGTTTTTCTGTATATTTTGATCATTGTGGCACTTTTGTTTTAACATGAACATTTATATCATGGTAAGAGGCTTGGGGGGGTTAGTGGTTGGACTTTTTAAAGCTTCCTACATCATGTTGCTTCTTCTTAATGGATGTTTACACTTTTAGGGCTGGAGAAGTGGTTTGTGACTAGTATTATACATGTTCCGTATAAGCTGTATATTCCTATGGGTTTTCCTGCAGTGGGACACTGACTGATACCAGATAATGCTCCTGTTACCAGTTTGCAGGTCACATTAATTGGAAAGAGGAGATGGTTTAGTATCGTGGACATTCCTATCTGAATCTACACATTCTATTTATTTCCCACAAACACACTTTAATTCATTCCACACACTCCCCAATCTCTTGCCTGTGTTAGTGGTATTTATTTTCTTGCACGGTTGGGAGTCTGGTGTTAGCAAGACCCAGTCTTGTAGCTCCCTCTTTCTCTACCCCCCACACTGGTGGCACACACTGTATTTAAACATGGCATTTAAAGGCAATAAAGTACCACGTTGTGTGGACAACCTCAAATCTCCCTTCCTTACCATCTCCTTCAGGTTTTACCTTGAGATATCACATTTTGTGCGTGTCTGTTACTGTGTTTCTTGTTTATCCCCAATGCATATATTTTTTATTATTTTCATTGTGAGTGCTTTTTTTAATTTTTTTTTTATTTAAAAGTTTAGAATTATTCAGGGTGCTTATCAGTTATCATATATGTTAGAAGAGACCCAACATTAAAGCAACAGGACTAATTGCAACTACAGCTGCCACACAAACATGACTCTTTTTTGTATGTCTTTAAATGTCCAAGAAGTTACCAAAATTAATATATTTAAGAGAGCACATGTTAAGCACTGCAAAAATATTATTTGATTATTTTTATGCATGAACATTTTAGGCATCTATGTTGGAAAATGAACAGTAAAGCTGCACAAAAAGCATACAGAGGGAACTGTTAGCTCCTCCCCTTACCTGACCTGTAAAGGACTTCTCTTGCCATATATTTAACATTTTTATGCTTTTATTGAACATGTTTTTAGAACGTAAATAAAATGAATGCAGCCTCTAATTTATTACTTTTATATGCAATTATGCTCCTGTGGAATCAGCCATTTTGCTTTTAGTATTCCTGAATACATATTGGGAAAGTAGCAGTAAGTATAGTCAGTGCCCCCAGCAGGACTAATGGGAAACATGTTAGTTTACAAGGACTTGTCCATCTCAGGAAGCAGCTGGCAAGAAAACAAAATGGAAGCTTGCACATAAATGTTCGAAATAAAGTTATGACCATATACAAAAAAAAAAAAAATTCTCTAAATAAAACATAGGTATGAAAGGAAACTGGCTATTAAACATTAAATACAAATATGTCTGCCTAGTCAGTTGTGCATTAAAAAGGACGGCAATAATTTTAACATATTAACAACTATTTAAGCAATAAGCATCAAACCATAATCTTCATTTTAGCAGACTCAATTTTTGTTTCCATATTGGACCTTTAAAATACTGTTGGTTGTCCTGTAGCCTGGTGGGGTGGTTATACCAGGAGTTGCATTTCTATTTAATCCTGTTATTAAGTTCTACTTAGATTTATGGTCAAATTGAATGCCATAGATTAGGCTGTATTTCTTTTCTTACGTCCCAAATAATATTGCCAGTGGAGTTACTCAAGCAGCTTACTATAAATCAGTGGTCCTTTAACATGGCAGGAGGTGGAGGAGGAACAGATATTCCTTCTGAAGCCTCTTCTGTGTAACTTCCAGAGATTATAGTTCACTCAAATATTATAATTTCCATGCTAATTTAAATGAATGACAGACTGTTTGGGACTCAATGTTCCTTTAAAACAGGAGGACAAACTTAAACACACTTTCCTAGTTCTGTTGCTGTAATGTTTGGGTCAAAATGTTCACTTTTTAGTTCTAAATCGTGTTGCACATTTTGTGTTTGTGTGCATTGTTTATTATTTGTGTGTGTAATTAATGCAGTAAAGGTTTTATATTTATATTGGTTTTTATCCTTGGGGGCTGTAACCATGGCCATAATATATCCCCACCTCCTGAGAATGACGTTCATAACTAATAGATGCATTTTTGTATTCTTAATTTCCGGGACTGTGCGCCAATGTCCTTTTTTGTATTTAGATTGTGTTGTGAGCATAAACGCTTCGGTTTCAGTAGCTCGATGTAACCATGAAACAGAAGTGGATATAATAAACTTGAAGTGTGCGGTTCGGCAGTCACCCGTGTGGCTCCTGGAAAGTCTCTTTGGCTGTACATTGATGTAAATATTCTGGTTTGATTTCCTGTTTCTTGGTGATGTGTCCTTTTCTGATGGCTGCTATTATATAGTGAATTTATCAGAATTATTGTACTGTATTAAAGTATTCTGCCGATGTCTCCTTCTGTCCTTTTTGTGTTTTATTTTTTATTATAAATCATGACTTAAAATATTGTATCATTTAAAGCAAATTCCTATTAAGTAATGAAAACAAAGCCACTGGTAATTTGAAAAAAAATTAATTGAAATTCCAAAATTAGATGTCAATCAGCCTTTACAATCCAGTCACTAACCAGGACTGATATATGTTTCTAATTAAGTGATTATTGCCAATAGACTAATTATTGTAAGTATACTGTATGAAAATGTATTTATTTAAATGTATATCTAAGTTTCCCTGTTTTCCCCCTTTCTCTAATCTTAACACAAGCTGCTTATATCACACACATATTACATGGAGTTATTCTATACACATACAAACGTATTTTATTTAGAAATAAAACTTGTTTTCCACACCCGCAGAGCTGCTATCATGGGCTGTGTACCTACCAATAGAAACACTGCATTTGGGTATGGATTGTAACCCTTTACTAACCTTCAAGCCAACAGCAGCTCAATGTAGGAAGCTACACAGAAGTGTCTGACAACTCCTGCTTCCTCATGCGGAGGACTACACATCCCATGATTCCTTCCTGCACAAATTGCAAACACAGATTGCTACAATATATTAAAATGTATTAGCTGCCTTTAATTGGCCAAAACAAGTTATGAATTTTATGATGATTTTAGCAGGCATCTGCAGGAATGTTAACTCAAAAGCAACTGCTTGCAAACTAAAGAGATTTAGCAAACAGGGTGAGTTTGTTAATGTTTATTTTGTTTTGTTTTTTGCAAAAATGTTTTCATATACTACGGATTCTTTATCCGATATATTCATAATCCAGGAAATGTAGATATGCCTTTAAGAATATACAGCTGATTCAAATACTTGCCCAGAGGTATTCATTATAGAGTATTTGGTATATTTGTTGTGTGCTTTTAAACCCGGCATTAGTTTTTATTATGGTACCTGTGAGATGTGTGTATGTAAATACAACTGTCTGATGAACATTAAATAAACTGTGAGGGTTAGGGTTAGGCTAACATTATAAGCTTATAACTTCTTTAACATATCGGCAGCGCCATCTAGCGATTGGAGGCCACACTGCAGCGGCGCACCTGTCCTGACACCATAAGAGGATAGATCCCGCATCGGATTCTAGGTGCAACAAAATACAAAGAGGCACCCACCATAGCATAAAAACCTTCTTTACGGGAAAGGAATAAAAATAAACTATGTAGCTCACACAAATCGGTGTGCTATAACATTATATAGAGACAGTGCAGATACCTCAGTGGGCAGAAGTTGGCGTAATGTTCTTGGATGTTTTGTTGTTTAGTTCTTCAGTCATGTCTGGCTCTCTTTATGACCTATCTGCTACGACCTGCCCATCTTGGGTGACCCTACATGGTATAGTGCACAGCTTCATTGAAGTACACAGGCCTCTCCACCACAACAACAGAGCGATTCAGAAGGGGTCTTTGATGTTTAGAAAGTTGTGATTTCAGTCCCATTAGCAGAGATGTCGGCTTTACCTGTTATATCTACACTTGGTAATGATGACATTACTTATATGGGCACTGAAATACCAAACTTTCTTTTATATATCAAAAACAGCATATGTTAAATATCATAAACGTTTATTTTTCTGTACTGATTTATAGTATAAAAAGCTTACATTATATTTGGACAGGAGTTTTTCTTCCTGCCCTGATCTCTTGTTATATTACAGAGCAGCACCTGTGCACCCAACTGGTTGTAATGTAGTACCATCCATTTGGACATAGAACTAGCTAGCCAGGGGTGGGCAATTTTGTTTCTGGTGGGTCACAAACAGGCTGGGATTTGAGGATTTCCTTTCTGTGCACAGGTGAGTCAGGATGACGGAAGAAGCTAAAGTCTTGGCTGTACACAGCAGGGATATCCTCAAATACAGGCTTAATTGGGTTAAAAAACACTTCATAAAAACTCTCTAGCAAGCAATGCTACCATCACAGGGGAGGGTTAGCTCAAACACTTTGTACCTGAGCTGGCTCTTGCTTTAGTGTTTCTTTTAAAAACTCATTACAATGATTTATTCTATACACATACATATTTATTTTATTTAAACATAAAACTTGTCTCCAATCCAACAGCAGCACAATGCAGAGATCTACAGAGCTGTGTCTGGGCTCCTCCTTGTGCGGAGTTAAAGCAAGACTACACATCCCATGATGCCTTGCATGTTGCACAAACTGCCAACACAGATTGAAACAATGTACAGGAATACTCTGTTTAGCGCTCCACATGCATTCCTGTGCTAAATGGGGCATTCTATCGCCATAGCGCTCAGACAGCATTATGGAAAATTGGAGAATGATCAGCAGGGATTTAAAAGTCTAAAGAGACGTTTAGCACTAAGCAGGGAATTAGAGGTGAAAAGAGCGCTATAGCGAATCAGTGCTAAGGGGGCTAACGTTAAGCAACATATAGCTGTATTAGCTGCCTGTGATTGGCCAAAACAAATTATGAATTTCTCTCACCGTCTGGATACGTAAGAGGGATGTGCTGAAAGCAAAAATACTCCAAAGCAAACAACCAGTGTGGTTTGTCATCATGTATCTTACATTTATATTACAACTGAGTTAAGTGTAAATGTAAACAAGGACTGGTTGAGACCCTGTGTTTTCTTATCTGACTTACATTAAAACTAGTGGGAATAACATATGTTGCAGATCCATAAGACTCAGTATTTCTCGGTTTCCTGTAATATACAGTATTAGGATAGAGGGTGGGGAGATATTGCACACTGTATTCAATTCAGTGTTTACAAAATAGATCAATTCTCACACTAAAAATAAATTGAAGTAGTTAAAATATGATATATATGTAGGTAAGAGTATGTGCTGCTCAATCTGATCTGCTTCTCTAGCTTAGCTTGGTTATACAGTATTACTCTACAGTGCCACCACTAACATGGCGGACATACATGGCCATTAAGGGCCCTTTAGTGGTTTTAGGGTATGCCTGTAAACAAGACCCATAGTATTGTTAGTTTTTGTTCAAATCTTATTTTTTATGTTAACCGTGCTCCTCACGCGGTACTGGTGCTATCGTAAACTCTGTATAATTCAGCCACTGTTCCTACCTGTTCACTCCGGCACTTCCAGGGCAGCAGTAATCAGGCCCCTGGTTAGGCCGCAGCATGCCGTACGGTTCGCGTTCTCCGGTGCGACACGATAGCTCTGGGAGGAGGCGGAGGAGTTCGAGTCGTTCTAGTAGGGAGGACTCCGGGGACAGAAAGCACCGACATGGAGGAAAGAGCAGGAGGAGGCACCGGAGCCGGTCCAGCGATGAGGGGAGTCCGAGGAGGAACCTGAGCCGATCCAGCAGCGAGGATACCGGGGACAAGAAGCCCCGACACGTAGAGAAGAGCAAGAGGAGACAACGGTACAGTGATGAGGAGAGGAGGAGGCGAGAGAGGTCCAGGTAATAGAGAGAGGTCCAGGTCATAGAGAGAGAGAGAGGGCCGGGTAATAGAGAGAGAGAGGGCCGGGTAATAGAGAGAGAGAGGGGGCCGGGTAATAGAGAGAGAGAGGGCCGGGTAATAGAGAGAGAGAGGGCCGGGTAATAGAGAGAGAGAGGGCCGGGTAATAGAGAGAGAGAGGGCCGGGTAATAGAGAGAGAGAGAGAGGGCCGGGTAATAGAGAGAGAGAGAGGGCCGGGTAATAGAGAGAGAGAGAGGGCCGGGTAATAGAGAGAGAGAGAGGGCCGGGTAATAGAGAGAGAGAGAGGGCCGGGTAATAGAGAGAGAGAGAGGGCCGGGTAATAGAGAGAGAGAGGGGGCCGGGTAATAGAGAGAGAGAGGGGGCCGGGTAATAGAGAGAGAGAGGGCCGGGTAATAGAGAGAGAGAGGGCCGGGTAATAGAGAGAGAGAGAGAGGGCCGGGTAATAGAGAGAGAGAGAGGGCCGGGTAATAGAGAGAGAGAGAGGGCCGGGTAATAGAGAGAGAGAGAGGGCCGGGTAATAGAGAGAGAGAGGGCCGGGTAATAGAGAGAGAGAGGGCCGGGTAATAGAGAGAGAGAGAGAGGGCCGGGTAATAGAGAGAGAGAGAGGGCCGGGTAATAGAGAGAGAGAGAGGGCCGGGTAATAGAGAGAGAGAGAGAGGGCCGGGTAATAGAGAGAGAGAGAGAGAGAGAGAGGGCCGGGTAATAGAGAGAGAGAGAGAGAGGGCCGGGTAATAGAGAGAGAGAGGGCCGGGTAATAGAGAGAGAGAGGGCCGGGTAATAGAGAGAGAGAGGGCCGGGTAATAGAGAGAGAGAGAGGGCCGGGTAATAGAGAGAGAGAGAGAGGGCCGGGTAATAGAGAGAGAGAGAGAGGGCCGGGTAATAGAGAGAGAGAGAGAGGGCCGGGTAATAGAGAGAGAGAGAGAGGGCCGGGTAATAGAGAGAGAGAGAGAGGGCCGGGTAATAGAGAGAGAGAGAGAGAGAGGGCCGGGTAATAGAGAGAGAGAGAGAGAGGGCCGGGTAATAGAGAGAGAGAGAGGGCCGGGTAATAGAGAGGCCGGGTAATAGAGAGAGAGAGAGAGAGGGCCGGGTAATAGAGTGAGAGGGGGCCGGGTAATATAGATAGAGAGAGAGAGGGCCGGGTAAAGACCCTGGAAGAAAGCCATTTTGAGCCAGAAATCCTTATCTCCCATGGTCCCGGGACATTTACCCATACCCACTTATTATATTTGTCATTAGATTGTTAGCTCTTCAGTCTGGAATTATCCTTGTCATGCTGAAATGATATGCTTGATCACTTTGCATTACTTGAGTATTTGCAACAAGTGGCACTTTACATGACAGAGACCCAGAGCTGACCTTGCTACTACGAGCTCTGTGGGATGGAGCCACCATCCAGCATCACATTTCTAGTCCTAATAATAAGAGGCATCCGGATGACTCAAGCTGGCAATAACTACTTTCTATCACAAGCAGTTATTCCGTTTTGCAGTAATCCTTTACTTTTTAATAAATAATTGATAATCATAATTTGTAAAAGTTGAAAAGGGAGATTATTAAAGCAAAGCTTGTTAGATGCAAGATCCTAAAAATAATCTCTGATTCTGAATCAAATTGTGCCGGTAGAAATATGTTTGTAAACCACTACATTATTGGATTCATCACAATACAAGATGAAATCACATTTTAGATGAAAGAAGTGTTAGAACAAGAGGCCCCATACTTACACCATTTTGGGTCTCCATAAGGTTAACTCTTGAATATAAAAGACGGCAAAGGCTTTAATGAGCTAATCAAATTAACAACCGTTAAGAAGGAAAAAGGGACCCATGTAACAATAATACAGGTGTCAAAGCAGGGTTTGACAAATGTATGTGAACCTTAGGTTCCAGACATACTTATGGAAGTTATATGGGAGTTTCATGGATTATGATTATCTGATAGAGGAGGATCAGCAGTGTAGGTATGAAAAAATCCCAAATACCCTTACCCTAGACTGTTTCTGAAATAAGCAACATGTGTTAGATTAGACAAAGGTAAAAACAGGGAAACTTCCATATACCTTTTTAAAGTTGGGGAAATAATTAAAGAAGTATATGTATAATTACTAAAAAATGTATGAGCCAACAGCAATTGTAGACTCCCAGGATTTGGCAAACCCTGGGTCAGAGGAGATCTAAAACAAATATTTTATATTAGATCCATGTCTCATCTTGCTTTTAGATCAGACTCTGGGGAGAAGAAGAAGCTCAAGAAGAAGAGGAGCAGAGATCGAGAGCATAAGAGTCGGAGAAAGCACCGCTCTCCATCTGACTCTGACGACTCAAGTCGCAAAGAGAGGAGTAGAAGGAAACGGAGGTCCAGGTCAAGGTGTTCAGTGTCCTCTGTCAGTTCCCCATCACCGGCCCGGTCACAGAGCCCTGGAGAGGATGGGAAAGTTCTCAGCCTTCAGGAGCAACGGAATCAGAAGGAAGAGAAGAAAAAGAAAGAGGAGATGATGAAGGCCATGGAGACGCCAGAAGACAAAAGAGCCAGGCGTTTGGCCAAAAAGGAAGCCAAGGAGAGGAAGAAAAGAGAGAAGATGGGCTGGGGGGAAGAATACATGGGATACACCAATACGGACAACCCCTTTGGTGATAATAATCTGCTTGGAACCTTCATATGGAGCAAGGTGAGACTGGAGAGTGTCCGATCACTACCTAGGAGAGGTCCAAACATTACATTAAATATTTTTGTTGGATATATACACTAGAAATGCTAAATTTCACTGGTGGAGAGAGAGAACGAGGTTACCTAAAGGACATTAAAAGTCATGATAAGTAATTTATTTAAAATCTTTGCATATGATTAATGTCACATGATAATGAGCAAACTTTCTTTAAGATGTAAAAAAATAAATAATGCAGCCTTTTATTTATCACCTTTTAGTTAGATTCATGTTTTTGTGATAAAGTGGGCATATAGTTGTTACATACTAAAACATTTTTTGTTTGCTGTTGATCCCATTGGTACATTAAAGGAAGTATATGCAACATGAATGTATAATAGGTATCTAGAAAATGCCTATTTGGGATTATATGTGTCAGAATAGCAGTCTGCTGTTCAGTTGCTCTTATAGGTACAACATCCAGATTTGTGCAGTTTTACCAGTTTATAGATATTATCTGAGGGTACCATGCAAGTACCTCTGATCATTTTATACATTTTGTCTTGAGCGCAGTTGCCTGTACCAAAAGTGCTCAGAACCAGGTGACTGCACTCAAGACAATAGACACAGTGCATCTAGGCCTAATCGGTAGTGAATGGCAATAATCTCATTAATAAAATACTGCAGTCTCACTAACTTTACCTTCATCTTCCATATACTTGATAGTGGGAAGAATTCATCCCAAACAGCTGCAATTTATTGAACCTTTGTACTGGTATTTCTATGTTGTTCATACGTTTACAACAGAATGACAGCTGAGAAATGTAATTTTAACACATTTTTATACAGATCTGCATTTTTATTTAGATTAGTTATGTAGCCCTTTTAATAGGGGATAGGAAGTGAGGGGAATTGTGTGCAGCATGATAAAGTAATATTCTAGTTCTAGTGGAAGCAATAGAGGGTTTGTCTGTGCCACACAAGTAGCAGAATTGTTTTGCTGTCCAAATGTAATTGTCACTGGTGAGAGGAGTGTCCAATTTCTTTTTGAAGCTGGAAATATCTCTTCACACTTTAACAGCATCTATAGATTTACGTAGGATTTTTTGGTACGTTTTGTGCAATGAAATAAGCTTGCTCTGAAACTAATTTAGGCTTCTTATTCTTTGGTAGGCACTGGACAAGAAAGGAATCGGCCATCTTACAGAAAAGGATCTGAAGGAAAGAAATAAACATATTCAGGAAGATAACCGTTTAGAGCTGCAAAAGGTGAGATGAGAGCATTGAAGAATAATGTATGACATACAGGCAGCTAGCCACTTGCATGGTTATATTGAACACATAAGCACCTTCGTTTCTCACACATCATTGCTTTCCCAGGTGAAACAGCTGCGCTTGGAGCGTGAACGAGAGAAGGCTATGAGGGAGCAAGAACTGGAGATGCTGCAGCGAGAGAAAGAGGCAGAGCACTTCAAGACATGGGAAGAGCAAGAGGATAACTTCCATCTGCATCAGGCCAAACTACGGTATGTACAAGGAACAGAGAGCAACACGAGGTACAGGAAATAGTACTCAGGGCCTTAATGTGAAAAGCTAGTAGTAAAACACATCATGGCCCGTCATTAGTAAAGTTACATTACATCCAGCATAATTAAAGACATAATAGCGCAACTATATAAAGCTGTACATTGTTACTATTGTTATGTAATTCTGTCAGTGGCTTCCTATTGGACCACTTGGTCTTGTAATGCTGACTACTACATTTAAGGCTGTCACACTCTGTGTGAGAAGAGGTATAGAGGCCAGCATGACACTGTTCTAGGTGAGCAGAAGAAAAAATTGTAATTCGTAACTTAATATAATTGGACAAATAGATCTTTCCAAATATTTAAATTATACTTTTAAATGGCCATTATCTGTTTTATTTGAGGGACACCATGGTCCCAAAATGTTTGCGTGCAGTTAAAACGTCCACTATATGCTCAAATAAAGACGACAATACCATGGATGTTAAAAAAGAAAATGTTGATTTATGAGAGCACTGTTGTGACTTAAAAATTCAGAACATTTTCAAATGTTATCCAGAATACGGAAAATGTATGTTGTAAGATAAATTTGTTAACGCTTTATGAGAGAGATAACGAGAGTTGTCTCAATATGGACGTAATTGAATTACTGTCTAATAGAAAGGTAATGGATGAAAAAGCATCCACTATAAGTACCCAGCTTTTATGACTTAAGCAGTAAAAAATTATATTTTTTACAAAAGTTTACACTGAAAATAGCTGTTTTTCCACTAATCATTGGAAACGCCTATCTTTTTCCAACAGTGGCTGACTATGCAGCACATTTTTCTTGTTTTTTTTTTGTTCATTTACAAAACGAATTTCTAAATTAAAAAAAAAATGTATATTGCTCCCAGAAAACGAAGTTGATATATGTATTGATAACCTCCGCTAATTGTACAAGTCTTCTCTAAGTGAGTATTTATTATATTAAAAAGATAATTTATTCCATTGCTCTATTAAATTATTATCCTTTACTTACAACGCGCCAACATATAATGCTCCAACACACACACACATTATATATATATATATATATATATATATATATATATATATATATATATAAATAAAATTATACTTTCATCTGGATCTGTGAAAAGAGAGTCTTTGTATTATTTTTGTCTGTTCAATTCAATTTTCTTAAAGATAGATTTGGATTTTTTTTTCTTTCTTTTTAGGTCCAAGATTCGAATCCGGGATGGCAGAGCTAAACCCATAGACTTGCTGGCAAAGTACATCAGTGCTGAGGATGATGACCTGGCAGTGGAAATGCACGAGCCCTACACATTCCTAACTGGACTCACTGTGTCTGACCTGGAAGACTTGCTGGAGGACATCCAGGTACAATTTTCACTGGTGGAAAAAAAAAAAAATGCTAAGGGTGGGGGTGGTTGTGAGGTTTTCATGCACAGCAAGATTGCAGTGTAAAAATATTTATCACATAAATAGTTCTCAGCAGCGCGGGGTTGCCAAAAAACGTTGGTAATGCAATGTTAAAACTGAAGCGAGGGCCGCGACAATGAGCGCCATAGGTGCTCATCCCTTCGACCCGCGGGACTACACATCAACAGAAATCTCAATTACACAATTCACAATGCGAGACCCGTACCACTTTGAAAAAATACAGTGGAAAAATTACAGGGAAAGCAGGGGGAAAAAAAATACAAAATAAATGGCCGAACCGGGCGCATACAACAACACCCCGCCCCCCCAAAAAACAAAAAAAACATCATGCTCAACACGGGGGGACAGCCAGGACGTTAGGTTGCACGAGAATTTAAACACAATATGACGAATTGCACTCGAAAATCACCTAAGTGACAAAAAAATGGCGGCTGAGTAAACCAAGGCTACACGACCCCTAACCACGCAAAACACCGCCAGGCACATAAGACTTTTACCCCGGAACGTACGAGGTACAAAATACACTATTAGGAAACACGGAAAATGCTCGAGACGTAACACATAGACAATCTGAGCCATTTTACAACACTAACTTGTAACTAATAACATTACCAATCTACAATGACCCTTTACACAAGTAAACAAACGGTTTGCCCTCGCGCACGCAGCCTGTTTATACTGCACACTTGCCACATTGCTGACACTTACACCTCAGGTCAGCAAGAGTCAAAATCTACATTGTATGCTGCAGCACAATACAAACAGATTGTTAGCTCTTCAGGATATTGATTGCTGGATATATTAATTACAAATAGGTAAAGTATATTCATTTATTTAATTATTATAAAAAAAAATATTTATATATAAAAAAAAAAAGAGCAGGGGAGAGGCTCGCAATGAGCGCTCAGTGCGAGGCTCACAATGAGCACCGAGGGTGCTCAGATGACCAAAGGTACATGAGGGGAGAGGCTCGGAATGACAGCCGAAGGTACTTGGAGGACTAAAAGCGTTACATTGTGTGGCAAACGGCATTACCTGCCTTACAATTTTATTGCCGTCATTTTTTGACGGGCAAGTCGCTAGTATATATATAACAATGTGACCATCCATTGCTTTACAGATTTACATGGAACTGGAGCAGGGGAAGAATGTGGATTTCTGGAGAGACATGACAATCATCACAGAGGATGAAATCTCCAAACTGAGAAAATTGGAGACTTCTGGGAAGGGACCAGGTGAGACACAGTAGATATAATTAAAGGGCCACTTAATTCAGCACATTTTGAACCACATCAAAGAAAATATATATCTTAAAAACTTGTTGAAATATATATATATGTTTTTTTTAAATATGTTCTATTTTCTTAGAGAAATTTTATAAATGAAATCTTTGTTTACATGGATACTCTGACATGCCCCCAGACACACAGCAACTGCTCCTTGCTGTGAGCACAAGCAGACAGTGTTAACCCTTAACAAACTGATCGTTGTAGGGACATGACTGCTGGAATCTACTAAAAATGACAGGGGTTATCTTGTCCTGCTGCATTCCTGAAGTTCAGTGAAAACTCTAAATCTTTATGTTCACACAGCGCTTCACCAGCCAGTGTGGCAGATCGTGGAACTGGCAGGAGTCTGTTTCTAAACAGAACTAAGACCATAGTAGTACATAATTGTGCTACACTTTTTACAAACTAATTAACAATTTTGAATTGTTCCTGATAAAACTAATGTTGATCAACCCCAGATAATGACCTCCTCTGAAAATTATATAAAATAACAACCTATAAACATAGAAAACAATGGCAAATACAGAAAAATAGACTCATCTAGCCTGCCCATCCTCCCTTAAACAATGTACAAATATTAAATTGAAAAAAATATATAAACTGGCAGTAGGCAAAAGGCTTCATCGTATTCCATATCACATCATTTAAAAATAAATAAATCCTGTGTTTTAAAGGGCCACTTTGAAAACTTTGAAATATGTAAAAAACGAATATCATTAGTCATGGACATAAATCATTTTAGAGCAAAATCTTTATTTTAGCAGACTCTGCTTGAGTATAGACGATTCCATGTTGTGTCTATAGAAGATATCACACAACATGGAACTTTCTAAGTTGCATTTTTATTGAACAGTGAAGGGAGAAGTTACTATGGAGAAGGAAGGGGGATTTCTTATCCAGTCCAGATTTTAGTACTTGACTTCCATCCAGAAACACTTACAAGGAAAAACACTGTAAAGATTTCTGTCACACATGGATAATTCACTAAAGTATCATGGATGCTTCTACAGACTAGCAGAGCCATTCCAAATATATTTTTTTCAAACACATTGTTTTATCAAATGTTTGTCTTTTAATTCTTGCTTACCTTTAATTAATCACTTTACCAGCTTTTTAAGTGGACACCCAATTTGGTGTTTATCTTATAGCTGTGCAGTGGACGTTCAAAATATGGTATAATTAAAACTATAGGTAAAAACAAGTATTTTATCAATTGGTTTCTATTTAAAATTGCATTTTTTACATGTCAATCAGCCCTTTTGATTCACTTTTAAGAATAGAGCAATATCTGTCTTTCTAATGGGGTGATTGTCAATAATTTCTAATTACCTTCTGGGGTTCTGAATGTGTTGTCAGTGTTATTCTGGACACAACTGAAAAGCCTGAGCATGCTTATACCCCAGTGAGTATTTTCCCCAAAAACGCTTTTAGAGCAGAAGCTTAGTACCTGCGTGTCCCCAGCAGATGTCACTAGTTAACCGATATAATCCCAGGTCTAAAATTAGTGCTTGGAAAATATCTGTGTTGTATTATTGTCCCAGCTGTAAGAAAGGAGATCAGAGTAACGCACTAACCACGTCAGCTGTGACTATTTTCAAAGAAGGGGAAGAGGTGACATTCCAGGGAATTTAAACATAAAGTTCATTAATCACCAGTACCAGAAATGGCTAGAAAAATAAACTTTCTCATGTATAGAGAAATTCAGTAATTTGCAGTCAAGTAACAAATGTCAGAGAGGGAGAGGAATAAGAGACCGTGATGAATGTGTATGCGTAGAATAGCCATTCAGTAGGGATGACATTTTAATCCTGGATATAAAAGAACAATTAGGGACTGATGACTTTAGAAATGGTGTGTTTTATATGATTTAATGCTTTTGCGTTTTGAAATCCAACATTTGTGCTTAAAATCTGTTGCTGGCTTGTTACAAACTCAATAACTATTCTGTCTCTGTTGCACAGGAGAGAGGCGGGAAGGAGTGAACGCATCAGTCAGTACAGACGTACAATCCGTGTTTAAGGGGAAGACTTATAACCAACTGCAAGTCATTTCTCAAGGGATTGAGAGCAAGATTAAGGCGGGAGGACCCAACCTGGACATTGGATACTGGGAGAGCCTTCTGCAGCAACTGCGTGCTTACATGGCTCGAGCTAGGTACAGAAGGGAGCAGCAAATATCTAAGAGTGGGGGGGTTGGTACTACTTACATATAAATCTAGAGCTTCTAATTCTGCAATAATACTTTAAAACTCCATACTACTATTTTATTTTTACTATAAAGAGAAGGTCTGGTCATTTTCACATAGAGCAGGTAATTTCAGAAATGAAAAGTACTCCTATATAAGTGAAAGGACAACATCAATTACCTGAAAGGATCATCCATCTCTGATACTAACTTTTATAGTATTCATTCTCACACGGAGGAGTGATAAGAAGAGCATGTCAAGTTGATATAAATAAGAATAGTGAAAGAGACTTTAATACTTGTAAGTCCACTCAACATGCTCTCTCTGCTTATGTCCACCAATGTGAGATGTAATTTGTTACTTTAAGTAAAGTTAATAACACAATGTATTTGCTCAATTAAAAAATAAATTAGTTTGAATTAAGCAGGAAAAAAGTCATACAGCTAGTTTTTAATTAAAAAATAAATAAATGTTGATGCCTCTGCTGGGTCCTGGAGGGATCCAGCATACATTGGTGGAAGTTGTATGTGTTAGAGGGGAGGTTTTCTGGACAGCTATGGCTGCATCCTTTGGGGCAGCGTCCTGCTTCTGGGCTAGTGAGTGGAAGGTGTGTGGCGTCGGTTGCAATCTTGGTTATGATGCAAATGCTCCTGACTGTACTGCATGTACTCTACTCCCTCGCCCCTCCATCCCAGGTAACTAATACCACACACAACCATCATCCAGCTCTCAGGATATAATATAACAAACACAAAATTGATTCCTATTCTCATAAACAGAGTTCAAAAACTAAGATTTAAAAAAAATATTTATGCCCACAGCTGCTAATACAGATAGGGTACAGATCATCCGGCATCACTTAATCCAACACCTCTTGTAATCCGGTAACCTCCCTCCCGCTCTGAACTGACCTCATCCTCTGCCAGTCAGTGGCCAGTTCTAATCCCCGAGCAGCCACGCACAAACTCACCCCTCTTCTCTTGCCCTGGTGTTGCATACTGGAGCACACAGGGTTATGGGAGGCAGTGAGGAATCGGATGGCTTTTCCCAATTAACCTAATTTTCTGGGCCACCACTGGTCTGGCAAAGTCATTTTCCAGCAAAGCCCTGGAACGGAGCATGCCAGATTATCGGTGCCCGACCTGTATTGTTAATTTGATAAACAAGTATTATTTTTTTATCTGCAGTGGTCCTTTTATATATTTAACTTTTTAGTAATTTTGTAATACATGACTTTAACTCAATAATCAGGGAGTATCAGAATAGTAGACAAATTTTGAATTAAATGCAGCTACCATCAGTGTTCTCCTTTTTCTAGATCGTGTCCAGCTGGCTTTGAATGCTTGTTTATGGTCTACAAGGTCATATATAGACAAGTGAAATACACATTTGTAGTAGGAATGTTAAAAAATACACAAAGCAAGAGAGTTGACCATATTTTTTTCTGGAACAAAAGGAGAGAATGTTATCTAAACATGTTTTAGAAGCCAAATATAAACTTTAGAGTCTGGCTGTTCATAAAAAAAAAAAACACTTAAAGAATCAATGTAGTTTAGGATAAACACATGATTCTAAAATATAAAACAAAGTAACATTAGCAACTATCTAAACCATGAGCATGAAAGCCATTTTAGAGAAAATTGTACATTAATTTGACTTGGTTCAGAAACCATCTTGGACTGCTAGTCTGCCTGCAGCATGAGGGGAATGGTTATCCTACTGGGGTCACTGTTTTATTTAGTTCTACTGTCAAGTGTGCAATATGCAATGACAGGCCTTCAACATAACTGAATAAAGATTTTATCTGAACCCAGAGTTCCTCCAGTACTTCCCAGGTTTCTACTCCTGTTAGGAACAAAAAAAAAAAGTGTCTGCTCCTGTTAAAGCAAAACTGAACTCAGTAGTTAAAAATGAAAGGCTGTCTTTAGTTATTTATCTATTTATTTATTTATTTATTTATTTATTGTAAACTTTGTAAATACACTATAGTCCTTTATGTCCTTGAATCTTTCACACATGTCCGCATGGCATAATCTGCCAGTTCTCCTTTGCACAGAGTATCCTGGGTTTGATTCTTAGCCAAACACTGAGATTCGAGCTATAAGCTATCTCTTGATCGGATTACCCATTAGGCCAACTAGGCAGCCGCCCAGGGGCGCTTCCCTGTGAGGGGCGCCACTTCTTAAAAATAATGGTTCCTAGCTTAAAAAAAAAAAGAAAAGTTGCAGTTCATAGACTGGCTACTAGGGGGTAACCATCTAGAACAAGACAGTTACAACAGGATAGGGAACTTAAACGTACAGAAAGGGCAAACATGGGTCCATGCATACCTTGCATACTCACTCGCAGGGGTTCCTCCACTTCACTGCCTAGGGGCTCCAAAAAGGTAGATACGGCCCTGCTCATGATACAGATGTTAAATCCATCTCTCCTCTCATTTCCTGCAGGTTGCGTGAGCGGCACCAGGATGTCCTTCGTCAGAAACTGTTCAAGCTGAAGCAGGAGCAGGGCGTGGAGAGCGAGCCGTTGTTTCCCATCATAAAGCAGGAACCAGAATCTCCCAGTGACAGGTATTGTAGGGGATTTATAGACTATATCCAATTCAAATCTCACACCAGTCCTGCAGTAGGGAGTCAGTGATCCAACAATAGGTGGCAGAAATTAGTCAAAAAGGCCCACATAGACTGCCATTCTGGACCACTTTCAATAGTAGTAGTACATTTTCCCATTAGCCCTAAATTTTCCAACGTGCAATTTCAAATCAACTTCATATGACTTCTTATTCTTGCATTCATCTTTTCTGGAAGATACTTCCATAGTCGTCATTCTTAAATCCTTTAGTATATTTTAAAGTTTCAAGGTAAACCGTACGATGTTTAACCCTAAGATTACTTGTTTTGTTTTTTTTGGTTCTGTTTGCATTAATGCACTCATGTTGTCCTCTCCAGACGTGACCAAGAGGAACCTGCGCCAGAGCAGCCTGGAACATCCACAGCTGCTGCAGCCACAGAAGAGTCTGGGAGCAACCAAGAAGGAGAAGAAAAAGGGGAAGGAGAGTCTGTGCTTATGGAAGAAGATCTCATACAGCAGAGCCTCAATGATTACGATGCTGGGAAATACAGTCCCAAACTGCTGACCAACCAGGAGCTGCCGATCGATGCTCATGTAGTGGACTTTGAAGAGGACCAACAGAGACTGGTGTTGTGTAGACAACAACTGCAAGTCACAGGTAGTGTAAGAAAGCTGTTTGGAGTAATTATATATTGTATCACAAACAATAAATGGACAGTGGGTACCATGGTCCTTTCTTAGTTATCTACTTTTCTTAAGAGACCTAGAACATGCAGATTTGTATAGCATGCATTTAGAAGACCAGACATTAAAGACCAATTTCTTTCTTTTTTTATGTTTTGAAAACCTGAAAAATGTATGTTGCATTCCCATTTGAAGGGATGCTATAGATTGTTAAAGTCATAGCTCTTTAAAAGCATAAGTTGCATCTAACCTTGTGAAAGCTCCATTAGCCTCATATATATATATATATATATATATATATATATATATATATATATATATATATATATATATATATATATATATATATATATATATATAAATTATAAAGCTATTAAGATTACTAAAAGAGAGACATTTTATATAAAAGAAGACATTGCTTGTACATGACGGATGCTATGTTTATATCTTATGCTGGCTGGTAGACTGAGCGGGTATGTCCTACTAAGTTTTATTATCTATTCAAGAATTCAAGGTGGTGAGGGAGATTTGTTAACTCATTGGTGGATTCATATAAGATTTCAGCAATGGACAAACCCCTCCCTCCCTTCCAAAAGTTTAGTAGAGACACCCTGCAAGCCTTGATCTGTTACGTCCTCTTTTGCCTTGAAAAGGAAGTATGACGCGTGACCGTTTCTATACACTAGCAGAAAATGCCCATAACCTACACAGCTGCTAATGTGTTGCTTTATTACACACTTCACACACATAGGTAAAGTGTCTGGTGTTCATTTAACCTTGTTGAAAATGTAATTTATGGATAGATTATATTTTGGATGTTTGCAGCACACATTTCATGCTAAAAAAGTCTTTAAATGGACATGGAAGACAATGTTTTTTTTTCAAGCATTTAAAAATGCATATTTTATAACATTACAAAGGTTTTTTTTGTTTTTTTTAATGGGAAAAAGTAAAACCCAACAGGAAATGCAGAACATAGTTTTCCTTTGTCAGTCCATGCAATCTACAGACTAAAGTCCATAATAGCAGAAAAGGTTTATGTGTCTAACACCTTTATTTAAAAATGAAAACGCACTGTGACACATCATCAAATACTGTGTATTCTTTCTGATGCAGCAAAGCAAAATGTACTCACATTTGTGAAGCGTGCAACAATTAACTAACATTATTGGCAGCCATGCAAGCCATGGACAGAAGGACACATTTTTTTTAAAGAAAATCTTATTTTATTTTTTGTGAAGATTCTGTGTTCAGGTAGTAAACTTGTATTTTGTCTGATTTGAGTAGTACTTGGAAGCTTTGAGGGCAATTTGTATCTAGTAAACGTGGAGGAGTGTATAAGGACTGAGAGAGATGTGTATTTGTTACATCATTGGACTATGTGGAATTTGACACCTGCCCCTTCCCAAAAACAGGCAGCTCACATGAATAAATGAAAGTTTTGTCTTGCAAAAAATATAAATGCTCCTCTTATATATGCAATCTTTATCAAAATATCCTTTGTCCAGTAGTGACATCAACAGTTATTATCTTTTCTCGTTGAAAAGTACTTTTATGACACTTTTTCTGCCTAATTATGCTTAGTCAGACTCAGATGTTGAAAACATATTTTTTTTTCATCACACCGTTCTTTAAACATGTGATATTGTTGTAAGCATTTTTGGAAGCTAATGAAGAATTTCATGTTCTGACTAACTGTCGCAATATAGATGGATATTTAAGTTGCCCATTTTGTATCATTCAATTAATAGATCCAGCTTAGATACTATAGAAGCAGTTTTGTAATTAATAAAACAAACTTCTAAACGAGTAAAGACCCCACCCTGAAATTTGTTTAGCTGTTATCAGCTTCAGCCGGCAGAAGGCGTACCTGACCTCACCACAATGCTCCATAACTCAAGTGAATATTTTTAACCTTTGCAGCTGTCCTTTTTCACCAAAGGAAAACTTTAGTATTATCTAAAGCCTTCTAATTTTAAATGCACAACAGCAAGCTTTAGTTCATTGTCCCTTTTAGAGATTATAGTGTTAAAGGGGGATTATTCCCTATTTGCTTTGACAGGATATATTCTGCCCTCAATACGTCTGTACACTTGTTGGTAGCAGTTCCTTGCAGCCCACATCCTGTTGTAGCTCATTAATGCCTTTAATCAGTATTATCCCACCCAATGTTTCCTGTTGCAGTTAACACCAAATACACCTCCACTTTCGATTTAACCCTCCCTTAAAGGGCTGCTGTCACCCAAGATGAAGTTGGTTTGATTTTAAAAGAGCATTAACAACTGGCTCTACATTGCATTTGTCATTTTCTCTACAATAAATAATTCCTTAGCTTTACACCATTGTTTGTATGGCTCTGAGTGCTTGATGAGGGACACTATCTGAGGGACATTGTTTTGGCCACCAAAGAGACAGACAAACAGATTGATGCTATTTAGAACATCAAAGCAGTTAATTAATTTAAACAATGCTATATATCACAAGAATGGTTCACTTTTAGAAACAATTTGCCAATGCAAAATACTGCCATTTTGTTTGCAAAAACATCTCCATGGGTTATGGGTGACAGATTCCTCTTTTTAAAAAAAAATGTCTCATCCGAATCTTTGATAATTTACAATAAAGTAAACACTGTAAGAAACTTTTTTAAATGAGACAAACTTCATTCATTTATAATCATTTCACATCTTCAGTCGTTTTATTGTACGTTTGTTTTCTGGGAAGATGTTAGGGTACTTGCGAATAACTAAAAAATATATATTTTTTTTACATTCTTTGTAAAACTCATACCAGAACATGTTTTTACCCTTTGTAGTCTATTTGAAAGGACCACTGTAGTTCAACATCTTGGGAAATAAAAAAAACAAAAAAAAAAAACTGACATTTGCAGCTGTGTAAACTGTGAGCATAAAATTATTTTTAAAGAAGTCAAAGTTTTAGTATAGACAGTTTCATCTTGTCTGGCTTCAGCACAACCTGATGGCATAGAATAGGGATTCCCAACACTCTCCCACCAGACAAGCCATGGTTTAGGTTTAACACTATGTGAACACTGTTGCGGCAATTAGCATTTATGAGGCGGAGGAGCTTCTAATTCTTTCATCCATGTTCACACATAATGCTAAACTTAAATCATGGCCTGTCTGATGGGTATTTAGGAGAGTACTGAAAACAGTGTTGTGTGTGGCTGCAACTGACCACCTAAATGTAGCTTGCATTTCATTTGATGATCTGTGGTTTTGCACCAGATGACTCTATTTATTTCATGCTTTGTATGGCGTTGTCACACTGTTGCTTCATCCAGATGGTGTGTATATGATTTCTGTGCCTTGACAGGTCTGAGAAAACCACAACTACCAAGTAACAGCTTTCTGGTTTTCCCCATGATTTATGTTCGTTCCAGTAAACGTTTGTTTGTGTGAGCACTTAAGTAACCTACAAGTTTATCAGCAAACATTTCCTTCTGTTTTAGCACTGAGGACTATGGCCAGAGCACTATGGGTCAAACTTAGTCATTAAAGGGCCAGTCTAAGAGCTTTTCAGATTAATGTTATTTTTATAATCAGGTAAACTATTTTTAAATTGTTTCCTGGCTAAAGCTTTGCTTAGCTGGTGTTTTCTACATTTATTGTTAATGATGAGCTGTGTAAATAGAGTTAACATAAAAAGCGATTACACCGGCCCTTTAAGCAATATTATAGGTTATAGATTATGAACAGAATATATTCAGTTTGTGAAAAATCTTTATTTTCTCCAAAATTGTATTTAAATAGGAATATATTACAAGGCTCTTCGTTTTAGAAAGTAATAATTACAGTCTTTAATGCAAAAACTATTATATTAACGTATTCCTTCCAAAGGGCACTCATTATCACAGATGCGTGATGCATGTTGTGTCCCAGCCAGGCTGATTGTGACTTAGGAATGTTTTGACCTAGCGCGTTACATACACACCACTGGTCTGTTGAAGGCTCTGTCCTTAAGGTAGATTAGTACAGTTACCACCATATATATCAAGAATGATATACAAGCAGAAAGAGTATTATACAGACCTGGGGGTGGGGGGTAGGACATCAGAATTGGAGACCTGTGAGGGGAGGGGGGGGGGGGGGTAGAGGACCCCCATTATGATGTCCTACCCCCCACCCCCAGGTCTGTATAAAACTCGTTCTGCTTGTATATCATTGTGGAGCCTGTGACAGACCAGTGGGAAGAGTGTACAGCACTTCTCCCTCCGGAGCTGCCTGGCGTGTTTATAACACACTAGGTCCGAATTTAAAAAAAAATGAATGACACACATTCACTTGCAAAGAATATCTTCCCAAAAGTATAGATTTTGCTACAGTCTCTCATTTGAAGTATTTCTCTTACAGCTTTTTATCAATTATTTATTAATGGCCACTGGAGTGCTCATTTGTTGATTTAGTAACGGGTTAACAATACTATCTGTATTGAAGAAAATAATCCATACATTTTGATCTTTGCTGTTTAGGGGATGCTCTCCTCATCCTATTAACGTTCCCTGGGATGTGGGAGATCTGCCCAGGAATCTATCCTAACATGTTTTTCTATTTAGTTTACTCTTTCCTGCTGTAGACACTTTATCTGCTGGGCATGCTCTCATGATAAAAGTCTGCAATGTGGCAGATAAAGACCCCTATTAGGACAGCCTTTCTAGACATATCTTCTCCCTCCCCATAAGAATGACATTTTAAAATTGACATTGATTTTGTTTTTTTTCATCTAGCATTTTACTTGCTAGCCAGTTATTAAGCAAACCAAACCATATGTTTCTGTTTGTCTATTCAGGTGATGCCACTGAAAGCCCTGAAGACATCTTTATCCGTAAGGCAAAGGAAGGTATGGATGGGGATGAAGCCCAGTTCAGTGTGGAGATCCCTGTTACCAGCAAGGCCTACCTATGGGCAGACAAGTACAGGCCAAGAAAACCTCGCTTCTTCAACCGTGTTCATACTGGATTTGAGTGGAACAAGTACAACCAGACTCATTACGATTTTGACAATCCTCCCCCAAAAATTGTGCAGGGCTACAAGTTCAACATTTTCTACCCAGACCTGATCGACAAGCGGTCTACACCAGAGTATTTCCTGGAGGCCTGTTATGACAACAAGGACTTTGCTATCCTACGATTCCATGCTGGGCCTCCATATGAAGACATTGCCTTTAAGATTGTTAACCGTGAGTGGGAGTATTCTCACCGGCACGGCTTCCGTTGCCAATTCTCCAATGGTATCTTCCAGTTATGGTTCCACTTCAAACGATATCGCTACAGAAGATGAACCATCAGTATGACCAATAGTAGTCTCCTTACACCGTACATTTTATATATTTATATATGTATATATTTTGTTGCTATTTTTTTTAATTCTTTCGTCTGCTTCTTCAATTGGTAATAGATGAAAGATAAACCAGATGTCTATTGAGTTCAGAACAGACATTTTGTTTTCCTTTGATCCTGGGCCTGGTTTCTTTAGAAGATTTATGGCATCTGCTTTGTATCCCTTTCTTCATCTGTAACCCTGGAATACAACTGCACAAATAATTTTTGTACAAATAAAGAAGAAATTTAAACATTGTGAAATGTGTTTTTATAGCTTTCTACATCAAAGTGATGTACAGTACTAGAATAAAGAAATATATTTAAAGTTCCAGGGATATAACACTTTTTGTGCAACACCAAATAATTGCTGTGTGAAAGAGATCTGTTATTGCTGCTGCTAACTGCACATTAATATCCCCTTTAACATATAAATGCTAGCATTGAGAAAGCAAAGCTCTGACGTGTTCATATATTCTTGTCGGCTTTGGACGTCATTGGTACATAAGTCTATTTATAAAATTCCTTCTCTACCCCAGGACCTGCCGTTAAAGAAAAAACAAAGTTGTGTGGTAGGTGGGAGAATTCTGTATCCTGCATTAATAGTAATTTCTCTTCATTTGTCACATGACATAATTAGTTTAATCATTCTTTTTTTTTTCTTTAATGCTAACAGTGAAAAAATTAAATACTACCTCTATTTATTTTTAATATAATACCGTTTTCTTCTTTACTATATTTGCTTAAAGGAACTCAGCACTTCCTCCCTATGAAATCTGTAAAAACTAAAGTCCCTGTAGCTTGGAAAAAATATTACAGTCTTGTTTAAAGTGACACAGCTAAGGTACCAGTTACTAGATGGCGTGGTAGTGAGTCAATAAGATGCTGGAAGGATGACAAGGGTATCTGGAGCCATGCAGACTGCAGTGCATCTGACAGCTGCTGAACTGTGTGGTGGAGGATCCATAAGGTGCACATGGCGATTTTAAGGTGGTCGCACAGGTGCTTGATGGGGTTCAACTCCAGGGAATTTGGAAGACGGGGGAATACTTGAAAGCCTTCGTCGTGCTCCTGCAACTTCTTCTGGACTATTTCTGGCCATATGACAGGTTGCATTGTCCTGCTGGAAGATTCAATATGCTCCAGGGGAGACAGTCAACATGTATGTGTGTACTTTGATCTGCAAGGATGTATATGTAAACCAGTTGAGAGTACCTTCAGACGTATGAGTGGAACCAGATGATGCCAAGACCATACCTCTGCCGCCACCACCTTGTGTTCTTCCAACAATAGTTGCAGAGTTTTTGTTCTCTTAGGTTTTCGCACCCAACCCGCCAACGTTCATCTGGTGGATAGAGCAGAAAATATGATTAATCATCGAAGGCAACCCTTAGCCAATCAGAAGAGTTCAATATTCGGTACTGTTGTGCAAATGGAAGCTGTTTCTGACGATGAACTCCTGTCAGCATGGGTGCCGTGATCAGCCATTTTCTTCGGAAACCCATACGCAACATGGTTCGACGTACTGTCATTTTAGACACAAGTTTCTGGTTCATTTGGGCGGTAAGTTGCTCAGCTGTAACGTATTGGTTGGCCCTCACACACATTTGCAGCCGATGTTCACCTCTGACATCCATGGTATGTGATGCTCCACAGTTTCCACGCAGCTTATTCTCAATGATCCCATTTGTCTAGTCATACACCTTTACCACAGCACCACGCCACCCTTGGCCCGAAAGCTAATGATCATCTCCTTTTCAAAGTTGGATACATTTGCACGTTCTATCTATGACCGCAATGGTTGATATGTTTGCAGAATGCCTACATGTTACCTTATATACCCACCAAGCCAGCTCACTAAACATGCCATATTTCATTGGCTACAGGCTGCTGATGTAATAATGTGACTCAACCCTGTAGTTACAACTGGTTGTTAAAAATTGTGTGGAAGTTTTAGGTGAGCTTAAAAGTTGGGTATTTTTATCATGAATTACATGAAAACGTCCTTTCACTCTACTAATGTCTTTCTCATGTGATTAAAGGGCCAGTGTAAGCACTCTTCATGTTGCATCTTTTTTAAATCCACAATTCTGTAATATTAAAACATATGTGCAAAGAAAGACATTAGCCAGAAATTATAGTGTAAAAACAAAGTTTACCGTAATAATGGACTCTGCTGTACCCCTTCCCACCTCTCTTTGTCTTGAAACTGCGGAAAGCAAGACAACCATTTAATCATAGATGACATTAATTAGACAGGAAAACCAACCTGGAGCATGCTTACTTTGGAGATTCAGGGGGTTATCGGATTGCAGCCATATCCATCGTCCATGGAGCATGCACCAGGTTACTCACACTGCCCAATTAATGTTATCTATGGTGAAATGTTTGTCTTCTTTTCATCAGTGCTCAGGCCAATGAGTGCGATGGGACAGGAGTACAGTAGCAGCATTTAACTTGGTCAACTGTGTTTTTTAATAATATTTTCTGCTGTTTGTGCATGTGTTTTTAATGTTGATGATCAACCAAAAAGAGAGTTAACATGAAAAGTGCTTAAACTGGGCATATAATTAATTATCAGTGATAGCTGATCAACCACAGACACATGGAAAGGTGGATGACTAATATTAGTCACAGACGATTAAGAGTTAAAGTCTTACAGACACTGTGATTTATACAAACTGGGCATGTTCTTGTGGGTTATAGCTCACACTGCAATATGTAATTAATCACATGAGAAAGTGATTAGTGGAGTGTGGGAACTTTTTCATATAATGTTTGCTTGAAATGCTTTTAAGCACACATATCTACACAAAAACAGAGCCTAAGAATGATTAACCCCTAAGTAGATTTGCTCTATAGGTCTGGTCACCTACTCCGAGTGCAGCCACTTGTGTCCTTCACACAGAGAAATATACTAAAGAAATTACTATCTGAAACACGTTGGTGAGGAGAGGGTAAATAGCAATAACACTTGCAACATTTTATATTTTAACAAAATGTATATACCGGTAGAGTTTTTATTTTTATTTTTACACTGTAAAGGTATTTATTCTTATTGAATATAATCCATACCAATATCTTTATATTTTATATGATCCCTCAAACCTTACTGTGATGGAATACATGCTCAAATCTACCATTATTTTCTACTTTATTCTTTATATTCTACAATTTTGATACCTGCCTATATACTGAAACTATCATTCATGCTAATTCAGTTTTTATCTTGTAAGTGTTCAATTAAACATGTTTTGATATGTCACCATGTTCTGCTCTATTCACTCCTTTTTGTTGGTATATTTTTAATGTTGCAAGTTGTCATTACACTTTGTAATAAATGTATTTATTTATATAGGCTAGGGCTATATCGATGCTGTACGTAAGAGAGGAGGATTAGGGTGTGTGTGATTAGGATGTGCTGTTAGCAAACCCATGACTGTGTGGGGTGCTGGTTCTGATCATTATAGTGTGTGGGGAGGTGAGCAATTTCTACAGATACAAATACATTATTCCTTAACCAGCATAATCCTGCCCCTCTGAGCCTTGTGTGATTAAGTAGTTCAGTTGTTTCTGACTCTCTGTGACCTCATGGACCCCAACACACCATGCTGATCCACTTGGTATTCATGGCAGAGATACTGGAGTGGGTTGCCATTTCCTTCTCCAGTGGGCCACAGCATACAGCATGTAGCATGTTCTAAGGTGGTCTAACATCCAAGTACTGACCAGAATTATCCATGCTTGGCTTCAGGGTGGCGTGACCTCTTAGTTCGCTGACTGGAATTGAACCCAGGACGCAGCAGTGAAAGCACCAAATACTAACCAGTGGACCACCAGGAAATCCTTCTCTAAACCTTAGTTCTCCACCTTCCACCCACAAATGTTGACAACTATTTTGCTTCTCCTGGTTTTCTTTTTTTTTTTAAATATAAAGCTTCGCTTTCAATTATAACTATTAGATATTTCCCTATTACATACCCATACTTATGTCTTATGATATTGTAAATTCTACTGGGGTCATTTAAAGTAACAAGGTAGGGGATCCAAATTTTGGTATAGTTTCAAACTATAGGTAGTAATAAATACTTTATCAATTGAATGTATTTTACAATTGCATTTTCCTACAGTAAACTAACATTGATGTTTGCCACTTTGAGCTGTCTCCATAAACAGACTGAGACATTTTGTTAAAGTGATAAGCCTCAGGAGGCATGGAGTCCATTGTCTTCAGTGCATGGGTCTGAGCATAGCTAGTCTTGTTTTTGTGCAGGCTATTGGACTAATAAGTAATTCATTACAACAATCTCTCATTAACAATCAATTTGAATTGGTGGACAGACTCAAAGCAAAATATTGCAAACATCAATGTTAATTTACAATAAGAAAATGCCTTTTTTTTAAAATAAAGTTCAATTTAGAAAGTACTTATTACCTATTGTTTTAAATTATACCCTATGTGGAACCTCTGCTGTGTCACTTTAAAAGTCTGCTATTTACACAAGAAGTTGAAAACAATTTTGGGATTAACACAAACTGTGATTTTACTACTTAATCTGTGGCTTTAGTTTATTAAACATCTAAACGATCTAAGATGATAAGCTCAAACATTGTTTAGTTGGGGAAGCAGCCAGCCAGCAAAATGCAGGAAATTCTTAACGGGTCGATGTCCCATAATATGAGCAGGAATCCTTTTGAAATCACTTTGTATATTCACTAGTAATGGAAATGATTCACGCCAAGTGCAGAATTTCACGTTCCTCTGTCTTTGACTGAACTCCAGAACATGGACATACAGGATTCAGATGTTCTTAAAAGATACTGAGAACTGTTTAAAGTAACATGTAATTAAATATGCACATGGTAAACTAGGTCTTAAATATCTTATAATGGAGCTGTCCTGTAATCATGCTCCTGTGGACCCGTTTTTGATCTTGCTCCGTGTATGGTGCTTTTATATTCAGC
This sequence comes from Discoglossus pictus, assembly GCA_027410445.1. Classification (NCBI taxonomy): domain Eukaryota; kingdom Metazoa; phylum Chordata; class Amphibia; order Anura; family Alytidae; genus Discoglossus; species Discoglossus pictus. Next base: position 251,192,788 of record CM050163.1, read on the forward strand.
TGCTGTAGCACAGCAGTCCGTGCAGCCAGTTTTTTTTAAAACTCCTATCATGACAATACAAACATTATAAACTGTGGTCCATAAGAGAATATATCACAGACTGCCATCTTTTAAAACAGATCAACTCACGAACACTCTATAGAAGAGACAAACAACCCAATATGCAGCAGTTGGAGTTAATGATCATTAAAGTTTAGCACAAGAGAGGCCCTCATCACATATATAGTTGTGAGCATTGTGGGTTGTTGCTAACGCTTGCGGGCTCGCCGAACAGGGCACATCTTAAGAAGGTTTAGAAAGGGACCGGAAAAGCCACATTTTATAAGAGTTTTTTCTAAATAAAACCATTCTAGGGAATCAAACTCCTTCTCAATATCTAAGGCCAATAGGCATGCAGGTGTCTGAGTTCGTTTAGCCCAATGAATTGAGTTAAGTACCCCCCTGATATTGTCTCTCGCTTGCCTAAAGGGGATAAAACCCATTTGATCCTTGTGAATTAGTCTGGGAAGAAACTTGTTTATTCTATTAGACATGGGTTTTGCAAGGATCTTAATATCTCTGTTTAGGAGGTAAATGGGCCTGTAATTTTTAACCTCTGTGGGGTCCCTACCCGCTTTGGGGAAAAATACTAGATCAGCCTGATTGAGCTCTGGGAGGAAATCCATACAGTATCCTGTTGAATAGATTAGTAAGATGAGGAGTAAGTAGGTCAGCAATTATTTTATAGTATAAATTAGAGAGTCCATCTGGGCCAGGGGCTTTAACATTTTTTAGGTTCTTGATGACTTTTTTAACCTAGCTGTGACCTTGGAGTTTAAGGAATCTCATTTTTGGAAAGTGAGAGAGAGGAGATCACAGGAGTCAAGAAAGGAAGTAATAAGGGTATTAGATTGGTATGGTGATGAGGTGTAAAGTTTCTGGTAAAACGAGCAAAAGGTATCTAAAATTTTATTGGGGCTAACAGTGATCTCACCAAAAGGGCATTTGATGCAAAAGAAATTGGATTGAGATAGTTTCCCTTTCAGTTTTCTAGTTAAAGGGGAATTAGGTTTATTTGCCTGTGTGTAAAATGTATGTTCTGTCCATCTCATACCCTTCTCCGTATGCTGTGACAAGTTCAGACCTGGCCTGGCAAAGTCTATGAGATGGATTTTGTTGGTTGCGTTTTTCCGGCCCTAATAAATCCCTCCTCAAGGTCGACTCCCTAAGTTGCATTTGTTTATTTTAGTGGACGCGTGTTTAATACAGGTACCCCTAATATATCAGGCTTTATGAGGTGCCCAGACGCACCCGATATCCGAGTCCACATTTGTATTTGTAGAGAAGAAAAGATCAATATCATTAGCTATGTGGTCTTTGAATATCAGGCTACCTAGGAGCATTTCGTTCAGCCCACAGGAAAGAGGTGGGTGAGTATTAGCGCCAAAAGCAATCAAAACACTAACTATTGAATGATCTGACAAAGTACACGGATGTATTTCTGACCTGGTAAATTGATCTGAAAGAGATGAATCAATAAACACTATGTCATTTCTAGAATATGAGTTATGGACAGAAGAATAGAAAGTGTATTCTTCATCTTTTGGGTGAAGTAGTCTCCATGCGTCTTCCATATGTAGGTCCTGCAGAAGTGTGTCTATTCGGGATATTTTAGTAGAGAACCTTTCACCCCAGCCCTGGGTTGATCTATCCAGTTGATTATTTAGAGTTCAATTCAAATCTCCCCGTTCCTACATTGGTTGACTTGAGATATTGTAGCAGCTGAATAAAAGAGGAATGAGGCCTAGTAGTAGGCGCGTAAAATGCTATTAGAGAGAGTTCATCGTCCAGCAGGTTACCAGTTAATACAATAAAGTCTCCATCTTTATCTATGTGTTTGTGCTTTAATATAAAGGGACAATCCTTGTGTAGTAGGAAAGTAACTCCAGCTTTTTTGGATGGTTGTGAAGTAGCAAAACATGTAAGATAATATTTGTGAAAAAATCTGGGAACTTTATTGTGGGCGAAGAAACATTACTGAAGGGCGGAGATATTTGTATGAGATGAAAGCCTACCATCGCTTGAAAGGGGGAATTGAAACCCTTGACATTGTGTGATATCATCGTGAAAGGTGTGTCTGTCATCCTACCTTATGATTGCATAGTGCTATTGATAGAGTCGGCAAGATGGTAAAGGAGGAAGGATCAGGGAAGCTTGAAGAATTGGCTGACTGAGGTCCCACTAACTGGAGAAGCAGAAGGAGGTGTTGTATATTTAGGAGAGTCTGAGACACTATAAAAAGGGGAGAGAAAATAGGGTAAAGTACAAATAGGTAATGTAAGTAACAAAATCAGTTGACAGTTTAGGTACATTTTAGTCCTCACAATTGAACTAAAGGCCAGAGGGGGGGGGGGGATATTCACTCCCTGAAAATCCTCTAGTATGAGGAAAATATAGAATGTAGCAATAATATAAAAGAACACTATTTTAGGAACCAAATTTGCCTCTGTAAATAATTAGCAAAATAACACCTGCCTCTGCAGAGGACAGTCTGACACCTAAAAGGCGACCTAAGGCCACCCTGGACTAAAATCGGGTGAAGAGGGTGTAAAATATTTAAAGTTAAAAAGTTGAAAAAAAAGCAAAACTTAATGGCGCTTGTCTCGATATAAGACCATATACTCTAATAACAACTTGGCGATGGATATAAAGGCATACAGTATATTAACCAGACCATTTCGTCTTAACATAAATACATCTCCAGGATGAAAAGATTAAGGTATGTAAACAAACCAAGTATATATTAAAATACCGCATTAAGCATTAAACTAATTGTCTATGGTGGTTCAGGTCTTTCAAGAGATTCATCTACAGTCAGTTGAACCTATAAGTGAGCCAGCAGCAATTAAGTAGATGAGGGGACGTCGGAAGATAAAACGGGGCTCGCCAATTTAGGCTGAGATTTCGTTTTCTTGGAATGTCTTTGAACTTCCATTTTCTGGATGGTCGTGTAGGCAGGTTTCGATTCGGTAGAATCAAGCAGGTCTCAGTCTATGATGAGATGTAGATGAAGAAGGTGAGTGCGGCATTCTTCCAAGTTGTGCTCAATATAAGAGGAGGATCTCATCTGGAAGGAGAGACTAAAGAGAAAACCCCATCTATATTTTATGTTATTCTTCACCAGGATGAGTAGGGACGGTTTTTGCAGTTTACGTTTTAGCAGTGTAGAAAGGGCTAAATCTGCAAAAGATCTGCAATGTTGCACCATCCGGGCCTACAATTAAAGGCAATTTTCTGGTAGCTGCCAAAACGTCGTCTCTGGTCTTCTGGCGGAGAAATCTGATGATGACATCCTTTGGTTGGTCTTTGGTTGCCCATGCAGGTCTCCGTCTGTGATGAGATATAGAGGAAGAAGGTGAGTGCGGCATTCTTCCAAGTTGTGCTCAATATAAGAGGAGGATCCCATCTGGAAGGAGAGACTGAAGGGAAAACCCCATCTATATTTCATGTTATTCTTCACCAGGATGAGTAGGGACGGTTTTAGCAGTTTACGTTTTAGCAGTGTAGAAGGGGCTAAATCTGCAAAGATCTGCAATGTTGGACCTTCCTGTCCTACAATTGAAGGCAATTTTCTGGTAGCTGCCAGAACGTCGTCTCTGGTCTTCTGGCGGAGAAATCTGATGATGACATCTTTTGGTTGGTCTTTGGTTGCCCATGCCACCAAGGGCTCTGTGAGCCCGTTCAATTTCCCACAGGTTCTCAGGGTGGGATGGAAGGATAGCAGATAGGGTTGAGTGTATATACGGCATTAAATCAGAAACAGACCTTGGGATGCAGCGCAAGCGGATATTATGGCGTCTCGATTTGTTAACCAGATCTTCTATTTTGTTTTCCATGGATACGATCTGAGTGGTGTTATACATGATCTCACTTCTATCACTGGCCTGCGACTCCACTAGCTGTTCAGTAACGGTTTCCAAGGCTTGTGTGTGTTGGCCTCGATCTAAAAGGTCTTGATGAAGTTCCTTGACCGCCCTTGTGAGGTGTTGTTGAAGGAGATCTTCAAACTAAGGTAGAATAAGGCCCGTCAGCTTTGCTGCTTGTATGAGAGAGCTTTGAGGACCCTCTGAGCCCGAACCTTCAAGGGTGATTGTCGTTGATTTACAAGGTGGCGATTGACTTTGAGGATGTCGATTTAAATAATCTGAGATGGCTTTAGATTGAGAGGGCTTTTTTGGTTTGACCATGTTGTAGAATCTGGGTCTTGCCCTAGTCCCGGTTTATCTCATGAAAGTTGCCAGTGATCTTGGCGTGGCACAGATGGATTTTTAGTATTTGGATAAATACCCAGTTAGAGTTGATGGGAAAATTCCAAGATACAACACTCTGTATAAGGTGATTGCAGGCCAGGTTAACTGGATTGCTAGGAGTTAGGAGAGTTGTAAAAATGCAGTAGCCAGCTGTGGACAGTAGATGGCATATCAAGCCGATGATGTAATATTTCACTTGGGGAATTAGGGGTATAGCTCCAAAGCTTATCAGGTTACAGAGAAATATCCCAATGAGCATGTTTTTATTTCCATTATGGGCTTTGGCTCAAGCCTGTGGCCATTTTGAAAAGCCAGTTGATAACAGTCTCAAGATTGATGATGTAAAAAAAAAACTGTAAATGTGCTTGGGGCTTTGCAGGGCCAAGTTTCTAGGCATAAGCCAGGCCTTGCATAAGCTATAAGCTAGCCCTGGAAGATCCGATTGGGGCTTTAACGCTTAAACGCCTTGGGCTGCAGTGAAGAAGATCCGATGGGGCACTAAGCCAGGCCCTCTCACCACCCAGCGGGACCTGGCGGTGGATACCAGCGGTACAGCCAACAGCCCTCCAGATTGTCACACTCTCCGGTAAGAAGCCCCTTTGCTGGTTGGGGAGGGTATTAAGTGCCTAATATGCCATATCCATTGTTGTTTAGGCTAAATTTGGGCTAAAAAAGTGCTCTTTATGGCATATTAGCCACAGACCCCACGTTTCATGCTTTTATTTTAAAGGTCACCATACTGTTCTGCTGCTTTGCTGCTCCATCAAGAGGCCTCGGTCCTGTCGTGCAGGCCAGAGTTAGATCTTGGTTTGTAACTTTAGAAATATGATGTAATTTGAAATTACATTTGGAGTAAAATGGTCTTCAGGCATAAATATACCCAAATCTGGCATAAAATAATATCAAGTTTGGTGTGGTTTATGAACTAATTTTTTAAGTTTTTCCTTTTAAGGCCAGGAGCTCTTTCAACCTGCGTCTGTTCTCAGCAGTGACAGTTTAGAACATTTTCTTAAATCTTGTTTTTAATGAGATAGAAGAATAGTAAATCTCACAAGTTACTAAAACGTGCTATGTATTATTTCTAGAAATCTTTGCAAGCTAACATAAAGAAAGATATGAAAGCAAGTTGCAAGGCTATGGCAGTCTACTAAAACCATATTGCACGCCTTGTACCTGACCCTTTTGTTTATTTAGTTAAGAATTAACAATACAACAAGTATTTGAAGAAAATTAATTCACTATAACTTTTAAAACTTAACATTTGAACTTCAGTGTTTAATGAACTAACAGAGCTACTTGTTTCCCTTCAGTTGCTGGGGGAGAATCTGCTCATAAAGCCATCTTACTTTTTTTTGCTGATATGGTCTAGATTTTCCTGAATGTGTGTATGGAATGACCTAGCTCTATATGTCTCTATGTGTGTTGTTTAAATTATGTGTATTGCAATTATGTGTAATCATATCAAGTGTAAAATATTAAATGGTATAATATAAATGAACAAAACTGCATATTACTTCTCTCCAAACTCTACTACTCTCTCTCTAACTCGAACCAACCACCAACTCCGGGACCTGCATGCTACTTCGAAAGAAAATACAACACAGTCAACGCATGGGTGGGTGGAACGCAAATTTATAATCTCCCTCTGTCAATCATCCGCTTTCTATTGGAGGCTGTGTTGCACTACCTTATACCACGATTGGATCGTAACGGCGATCGCATCTCTGCCAGCCCCTTAACAGTTTGCAGCCGTAAGAGGGATTGGCGGGCCGTAACTCGCGCCCTTGCTCAATTGAATAGCATCGCAATTGGAGACGAACATGAGCCTGCAACACACCCGCAGACATATGGCCTAACAGAATATTACGTAAATCATGTGCTGTTTTCCTTCCCTCAACAAATTCAACCAGAGACTGTATGAGCCCAATTCAATTGAGCTCTCGCTCAATTCAGGAGCATGTGAGGTTGCGAGTTAATTTGCTATTCAATTGGCTTCTTTTTACGGGCTCCAAACGGTTTACAAGTTACGGCCTTTAAAATACTGCTATGGTTAAATTTGTAACTTACAGCCTCCAGAACCCTTTGATCTATCACTTTCGCAAGAGCTACAATGACTAAAATCTTAAATCACTATTCAATTGATCAATTTCCCCAAGCCCGCAAATGTTTTCACACCCGTAAATGGCAAAAAAAGGGGAAAATGCTACAAGTACCAGAGAGGACCTGCAAGGATGTTAAACACCTATTCATAGCACTCAAATGCAAATAAAAAAATCAATACTGCACAACAGTCTCAAGCTCGCAAATCGGCAGAATATTAAATATTTTTTTATGTTTCATTTTGGGCTTAAATCGATCTTGTGTATCAATGAGTTAATACATATCAGGCAACCCATATGGACTAGAACAGCATTGGCATTCATTTTCATAATTCTTTATTTTGCGGGTTTGCAAGTCTGATGGCATATTGGTCCCCCGAACCTAATTGATTGACATGTAACCTCCATGTTTTACTGCTGTAATAACGACTCATTTTCTATTGGCTGATTCGAAATGGGAGGTTACAGGCTTGCTTAATTGATCATGTTCCCGCCCTGAACTGCTACGAACCAGTGCATGGTTTATGATTTCGGCTTTGGGACAGTAACTTGCGGGCTTGAGCAATTGAATAGCATCGTATTCAGAGACAAAAGGGAGCCCGCAACACATCCGCAGACATACGGCTGTCTACGATCGAGTTGGGGGCTTGCAATTCAATCGGGCCCTATATTCTTACCATACACCACCAGAAATGTACGATTTTATTGCACCGATGAATTAGTAGATTTTGTTTAAAGGACCACTGCAGTTCAAGAAAACAAGACACATGTTTGTCAAGTATGTGCCAAACTAACAACATTAGCAACTGTGCCATCTACATAAAACATTTTTTTTAAATACAATTTTGAATACTCTTTTTCTGGGTACAGGAATTCAATTTATGTTTGTTACATTACTACATTTCATCCTAAGAGCTGGATGATTCATTTTTAGGGACACACACTTCTGAGAAAGTAGCATATTAAAGGTTGTGATTTTTTTTTTATAAACCTTTTGCGATTATAGTGGTACTTTAAGTATAAGCAGACATAGCACCAATCCAAACTATTGGATTTTTTATGAGGATCATGTAAGGAAATAGATTCTACTTTTCCTAATGCAGATGTTATATATCTTAATGTACTGTAGTGTCAGACATAACTATTTAATTCTAGTGAGACAGACAGGGTATTTGGAGCCACTGAGTGTATATTCATGAATAAATATACATATTTCATAATGTTAAAAATCATTTGGAGCCAGAAAAAACAATATTAGACAGCAATAGATTTTCCATTTCCCTTTTTAAATTAGATACTTAATCCGGATAAATGCACTGGTAAATATGTGATTGGTTTAAGCAACATTCTTATTTTGTTTATACATTCATTGTATCTGTCAGGAAGTAGCCAAATAGAAGCAAAGTACATGAGAATATTCCCAAATTTTCAGGTCCTTCCTTGAGACAAGTTTATATTATTTATCTACAACCTGAGAAAGTTGACTATAGCTATTTAAAACTGAAAGTTGTGTTTTAACAATGGAAAGTTCAAAATAGTTTAACTACTGTTATAAAGGGACATGAAACCCTTTTTTTCAAGCATTAAAAAAACATGTTTTAAACACTACAATTATATATTTTTTGATGAACAAATATTAAGTAAAACCTGTTAAACTTAATTGAACGAACAGGAAATGCAGGCAGTAAACTTGGGAATAAATATATAATTGACTGGCCGAGGGCAAGCGAGCCAAGGATAAATACACTTCGATAATATTTTTTTTGTGCTCTGAGCCCTTTATTTTTTTTAAATAAAACACCTGGACCCCTATTCAGTTGAGCAATTATAAGTTGCTGGAGCCCGTAAACTAATTTGCTAATCAATTGGCGTCTTTTCTCTCTGCAAACAATTTACAGGTTAGAGAAGCTCAAAATCCCTGCGATTGTTAAAATCGTAACTCCGACCCAGCTAAGCCTTTGATCTTTCAAGCCCATAAATGTTACAATCGCAAATCGCTATTCAATTGCTACAAATCCTCAAGCCCGCAAATGTTTTCACATCCATAAATGGCAAATGTAGAAGAAAAACCTAGGGGTACCAGATAGGACTTGGAAGGGGTTAAACACCTGTTTGTAGCACTGTGAATGCAAATAAAAAATATATACTGCACTTTAAAAAACAGGGAAAGCGATGAAAGACATTAGAATTAATTGCACAACAGTCTCACGCTCGCAAATGTGCAATCAAAAATGATATTTTTGCATGTTTAATTTCCGTGTCATATCAGTCTTGGGAATCAATGAGTTAATACATATCAAGCTACCCACATGGACTAGAACAGTATCGTCATTTATTTTTATTGTTTTGTACATTGCAGGTTTGCGAGTCTGATCGCATATCGGACGTCTAAACGCTAAATGATTGACGTTTAACCTCCATGTTTTACTGATGATGACGGTCTCATTTACTATTGTCTGTTTCCAATTGGGTAGTTACGACCTTGCTTATTTGATCATGATCAAATGCTACTTACGATTGCATGGTTTACAGTTTTGACTTTCGGCCCGTAAATTGCAGACTTTTTAAATTGAATCGCTCTGTAATTGTAGCAAATTTCAAGCCCGCAGACATACGGCCTGTATAACGTAAACTGCAGGTTTGCAATTGAATGGGGGCCCATGTCACACCAAAAAACACCTTTCTGATGCAAGAAAGATAAAAACTATATATTTCCATACCCTTTAAGTACCAAGGTATACTGTTTTATCCTTTTAGCGACACATAGGAGTTTATATTGAGTTGATAGGTGACAACCAGTGTTGCACTACATTTAAATGAATCCCTTCCATGTTTCATTGTACCCTGATATTATAAGGAAACTCTTGCAGGTATAAGGAAAATTCCCTGTGTTCTTTTCTTTGAACAGCAATATTAAAAGACCACCATAGTCCCATATTTACACTACTGAAACATGTATAAAAGATGAAAATGCAGAGTTGTGTTTATTGTTTTTTACCTTCTGAAAATACATTGCTCATTATCAAGTTTAGTTATTCAAAGAAACATGTATAAACAAAAACTGACCACTGTGGTCCTTAAATAGTAACATACTGTAGTAACATAATAATTGAAGTTGAAAAATGACCTTTAGTCCATCAAGTTAACCCTTTTTTTAAAACATTTTTTGATTTCCTCTGATCCTTGGGGGTTAATTGTTATTTGATCCAGAAACAGCTGAAAACCCCCCAGAATGAAACATTGGGGAAAAAAATCCTTCCTGACTGCAGTTGCTGGTAATCTGATTACTCCTGGATCAATACCCCTTCTCTAATTATCCACTTTATTTTCAAAAATATATTAAATTACTTTTTAAAGTTATCTATCAATTCTGCTGTCACAACCTCCTGACTGCACTTACAGGGAAATCTTGTCATTTGAAAACCTCTTGGTACAAAAAAGTTACTTGACAATGATCCCTGGATTTGCTCTTCTTAAATATAGGTATCACATCTGCTTTTCTCCAGTGACCTGCTGCTGAGACTGGTGAAGTCTCAAAAAATGATATATAATGATTTTGCTTTTAAATAACCCAGTTCCCTCATTACCCTTGGATGTATTCCATCAAGACCTGATGCTTTATTAATATATTTTTTTTAGCCTCTTTTGGACTTCTTCCTGCGTTAACCACCTATTTGGTGAAGGTAGTGTAGCCCCATTATGTTGCAGTGTCCCAACCACTTGTACCTCCCTTGTGTACTGAAGAAAAGAACCTATTTAGCTCATCTGCCTTTTCCTGGTCACTAATTATCAGACAGCCTGTGTCACATTAAGTTAATGTGAGAGAAAGAGAAAGTACACCTTTAATTCCAATGATATTATTTACCCACATGAGATAATCCCACAATAAACAGTTCAAAAATCCTAATCAAATATCTTTTGATTAAAATATAATTGTATTAATATACAAAATACAATAAATACAATAAATACAAAATCATGTTAACCCGGCCATCTACAGGGTATAAATAAGTATATGCAGAAAAATATTCGCAAACTATTAGTAATTGTAATTGTGTATGAAGAGATAGAACCATTGAATGTGGTAAGCCTAATCAAGAGGAAAACAGATAATTGTCTTGGTAATAAGGTGGTAAATACCAGCATATGTTATATATCAATATAATCATACAATTAGATATACTATCAACAGAAATATCATCTTCATTATACACAGATAAGTGCATATACTATCAATAATGGGAAGTATGTAGGCAGGTAGGGGAGACTACAATCTTACCTCTGTGGCCCTATAAACCAAATACAGTAGCAGATTTGAGACAGGAGACTCGCTATTTACCTCCCTGTCTGCCTAGCCAGACTAAGTCTATTCTCACTATTCTGGGACTAAGCCCTCCACCTGCCCACTTACCCACTCCAAAACGACCTCTGTGGGCTTTAGGCACAGCCTAGAACAGCACAAAATCGGAGGTACTGCACATTCGGAGGCACGCCAGCATAGGTAGTAGACCGGTAGTAGCTAACCGGAACCAGAAATGGCCTGTGTCCCATTGTAATGTTCCTATAGCTTCCTTCCTCACCTTCTTCCCATTAATATACTTAAAAAATATTTTAGGGTTAGTCTTACTCTACCTTGCAAATAATTTTCATTTTCTATTTTAGCCAGTCTAATCGCCCTTTTGCAAGCCTTGTTGATTTCCTTGTATTCCCGTAAAGCAGTCTCTGTTTCCTCTTTTTTATATAATTGAAATGCCTGCTTTTTACTCTGTATCTTGATCTTTAAGTCATTGTTAAGCCACATTGGATGTGATTTACTCATTTTACTTTTATTCCCACATGGTACATAGTGATAAGTATGTATATTCAGTAAGGATTTGAATGCTGTCCATTTATGGTCAGTATTTTTACATGTCAGTTCTTTGTCCCAGTCTAGACATTGTATTGCTGCCCTTAGACCATTAGAATTTGCCCAAATAAAATGAAGAGATTTTTTTGGCCCCTTACATCTTTGCTTTTTGAACTCTACCCCAGAAAAGACTGTGTTGTGATCACTGTTCCCTAAGGGTTCCTCTATTTCAACATTTAATATTATATCAATATTACTTGTGATGACTAAATCCAAGATGGCCCCATTTCTAGTAGGTTCTTGTATTACCTGGGCCAGATAATGATCCCTGAGTGTATTCAAGAACCTGCTCCCCTTAGCAGAACTGCTGGTCTCATTTATCCAGTTTATTTCAGGGTAATTACAATCTCCCATTATTAGAACTTGCCCGTGCTTAGCTGCATTTCCAATCTGTAACAATAATTGTATTTCCTCACAATATTTAAGGTTTCTAGTTTTTATAGGTTTTAAGGTTTATAGTATATTCCTACCAATATTTTTATGGTCTGTTCCTCTGTTATTACCGCAACATATAAGGTTTCAACATTATCACAAGTTCCGCCATATATATATATTTTCTGACTAAAAGCTTTAAATGAGATTAACATACAGACACATCCTTCTTCTGCCATTGCCCCTATCTTTCCCAAATAGGTTCTAACCATCCAAATTAATAGGCAAATCATGAGATTAATTCCCCCATGTTTTAGTAATATCGAATAAATCACAATTTTCATTAACTGTTAAAAACAAAGATGGGAGGAGCTCTAGACTAAAGATGGTGTTAAAACCAGCTAATAGTCTAAGTTTTCTCAGTAAATATCAACTTTCTTAACCAAAATAAACTGAGAAGTTGTTTATACTGAACTCTACTTTAGAAAAGTTCTGAAAGCTGGTTCATCTCACACTCCTACACATATAATAGACTGGCAAAAATATATACAATGTTGTCAGAGATGTCCCAAATAATATCAGACAACAAATTGATTGCTAGTACAGTTACGAAGAGTAAGTATTCCATTATATCAACAATTGTTTTCAAGATGATTTGCTTACATGTTCCCTATGGAAAAGTCAGTTTGTTATATGAATATCATGTTCTCTGAAGAAACTCACATGGATGCAATTAATCATTACGGAACAGCAGAACAGTGAACTTTCTGTGTCAATAGTGAAATACTGTGCACTAAAACGATGTGCAATTGGTTGCTATTAAAAAAACCATAGTAATGTTTGACAACTGTACTTCAGTGCAGACAGACTAGCATACACAGTTAAAGGGATTCTAAACTCATTGAAACTGCTCTGCACCATCACATAGAGAAGTTAAAATCAAGTGGAGAGGCTGTAAAAAAATATTTGAAGCTCTTTTCATTGTAGATGTTTTTAGATATAGCATGCTTTTTTAAATATATACTTAAACTTATTTATTTGTATGTAATCTTATTTTATTCCATGTGACTCCATTTGCAGTTCTGATCAGGAGGCTCCTATGGAAATTATGGAAGGGGGTAGGGGGGTTGTTATTGCACCAATTTCCTCCTGGCTCTGAGAGGGAGCCCAAAAGCAGCCCCCCCCCCCCCCATAATTTACACAGAATCCTCCTAGAGAAGACCTGGGCATTGTGCGGCCCGCGGGCCACATCAGGACCTTTGACTGTCTCTGTGTGGCCCACTACAGTGGCCTACAGTAGGATACAAATTGTGTCCTGGACAAAAGAACAAGGATTTATGGGCTCAGTACCAATCAATCATCAGTAAATAAACTGCTACAATCACAATTTAATTTTGTATATACAGTATATTTGTCACATTAGAGTGAATAGCAGTTGTAGTAAGCACAAACATCCATTTTGAGGCATAGCAGTATTTATAACAGAAAGGGACATATAAAATAAACATGTGCTTTCTTGCATTTGGTACAGATGTAAAGTAAGCAACAACCACTAAAGATGCAACACTGGATATTGAAATTATTGCAAATCGAGTAATGAATAGAACAACTTAATCACTTAACCTTATTTAAGTGGGGCAAATTATGGTAGGTATGAGTTAACTGATTTGTTTCTACATACAAAGGACAAATATTAGAAGTATGCAGGATAGACTGACAATAAATTGTAACTATAGATTTTAGACCAGCAAAATTAAGATTGAAACAGGTCATTCAATTCAGATAGCATGCGGGTAAAAACGTACGGTATTTTTCTGTATATAAGATGCCTCCATGTATAAGACAATCCCTATTTTTTTTAACCCAAAATTAAGAAATAAATAGTTTAAACACCAAACAGAACAACTTTAATATTTTACTTTAATATTTTTACCGATATATTTATACAATCATTTTTTTTTCTGATATTTTTATGGGCTAGTGCTCAAAAAACCTCTAACTCCCTTCTTGACACCTTCCAATCTGGCATTTGGCCCCAACACTCCACTGAGAAGTCACCAATGACCTGCTTGTTGCCAAGTCAAAGGGTCACTTTTCAATTCTTCTTCTTCTAGATCTCTCTGCTGCCTTTGACACAGTTGACCATCCACTTCTACTCCATATCCTTTTCTCCCTTGGTATTCAAGACACTGCTCTCTCGTCGTTCTCATCATACCTACAAAATCGATCATTCAGTATCTCCTTTTCTCACACCTCTCCTCACCCCCTGTCTGTTGGTGTACCCCAATGATCTGTCCTTGGCCCCCTCCTCTTCTCCATCTACACTTCCTCACTTGGTACCCTCATAAACTCTTTTGGGCTTCATTATCATCTCTATGCAAATCTACCTCTCCACACCAGATCTATCCCCCTCTCTTCTAACACACGTCTCCAACTGCTTCTCTAGTATATCCTCTTGGATGTCCACCCACCATCTGAAAATCAACATGTCTAAAACTGAACTCCTAATTTTCCCTCCCTCTCCCACAGCGTCAATTCCTCACATTTCTCTCACTGTGCATTGCAGAGAGACAGAAACAGGCCATTTCGGACAGATACTAATGAACTCTGATTCATTTTAAAGATATTCGATTAGACCATAGTCAGTAAGGAGAAAGCTATATAACAAAATATGCACTAGGTGTGATATCTTTAAAGTGGTCATAGACTGGCCACCAGAAAACGATTGTGCCATACTCTCTCATGACTACCTCTTAAACTCTCCATTATCCAAGTGACAATAACCAGAGATATATTAGGTTTTGTTTTTCTGTCCCAAGTCAAGAGCAATGATAGCTACCTTTTGTCTCAGTAATCTATAGTGGTACATAAAGACAAGTAAAGACCCACCTAATTCCTAGTATAAGGAATTAGTAAGTGGGATTATATATTGATGTTTGTCTCCATTACTGCAGTTTTTCCTATATCTGCCACAATATGTGTACTCATATTAAGTAACTTCGAAATTAACAAGAGGCAGACCAGCCCATAATATATATGGAAAAAGCTTTAAATGCCAAAAACTTTGTTGCCAAAGGAGCAAATCAGTGCATTTGTTTTTAAAGTGTAAATTTGAATAGTTTTTATTTGTAATTGTTCCCTATATTGAATAAAGGTTGTCATAATATTATAAATCATTCCCTATTGTTTCTATAATGATTGATGGAGTGGCAAACACTCATGGGAAACTAACGCCCTAGATTGTACTATATTGCAATAAAAAATGTATCACTACATACTGCAATACTTAGATTTTTTATCTGTTGCAGTATATAGCAATTACTGGATATTCACAACTATCTCACTGTTTATATATATATATATATATATATATATATATATATATATATATACACACAATGAAAGTCTTGAACTGAACTGAACTATCTTGGGCTACACTAGATAGTTGTATAAGCATTCCAGACCTTTAATATTGTCATTTCTGCTCCATTAATCGTGTTTTTGCTATACAAAAAAGGAGAAGTTTCATACTGAAATAACTCTGTGCTATGTCATACCCAGGAAAGGTTCGACTTATCTCCTTTCCTTGTTAAAGAAACACTGTATTTTAATAAAATCTGCATATTTGCAAAGTATATAACATTAACAGCTGTGCAAGCTATTAACATAGAACTATTTTTAGAAAAAATGCATTTTTTTAAAGATTCTGTTTATGTATTGAAGATTTGCACATTTTTGAAGAAGTGAATCACAATTTTATCTTGCACTCAATTATTAAAACTTTGTTTTTATTAAATTTCCTTTTAAAACTCTGATGACCCTCTTTGTATCCATTATTTATTTTAATATAAATTGGTGGGTAATTCTGTACATAATTTTTTAAAATAAATAATGGGTACAAAGAGGGTAGTTTTGCAAAAATAAATATTTCTACCTCTTTGGACAAATCAGTCCATTTTTTAACAAATTATTTTTATTTATGTCCCTGCTCTAATGTTGTCAGAGTTTTAAAAGGAAATTTAATAAAAGTCAAGTTTTAATAATTGAGTGCAAGATAAAAATTGTGATTCTCTTCTTCAAAAATGTGTGAATTAATAAAGTCACCAAATCTTAGTACCTTAATTAGAAAGAAATAATATACTGGATATATATATATATATATATATATATATATATATATATATATATATATATATATATATATATATATATATATGCAATTTTGTTTTGTTTCTGTAGGGTAGTGAGGGCTCCTTTAGCATGAACAATACCTCCACCCCAGAATAAACTGAGCCGTTGTGATTGCACATGTAATCTCAAACATGTTTGCACATGCTCACAAAATTAAAATCTAATGATGCAGAGGCAGTCAGGAGTTAAGGGAAGCATATATATATATATATATATATATATATATATATATATATACAGTATGTATTGAAGATGTCATCTTGTCTGGTTTTCTTACTTTCAGATACCTGGAGCTTATTTTTTTTATCTATAAGTTGAGAGAGGGTGGTGAGGAGAGAAAAGGGATTGGGGAACAGATTTGTTAGATAATTCTTATTGAACTTAAACACCCACATCTGAGAAGCAAACAGCTTGCAACAATAAGTCCTGCTCCTGTGAGCATACAGAGTATCACTTATTATTATTATTATCATTTGTTTGTAACGCATCAACATATTCTGCAGCACAATACAGGGGTTAACAACAAGGTAAAAATCATTTTAACACATTGCAGAGAATGGAGGGCCCTGTGTTTGAGCTTAGAATCTAGCATACACAGTGCTTCCCCTAGCATTCACAATCTTAGGCCCCCATTCAATTAAGATTTCGGAAGATCCGGAGGCCCGTAAGTGAAGTCGCAAGCTACTTTGCTATACAATTGACATCTTTTTGCAGGTTCAGAACGGCTTTCGAGTCACAGGCTTGAGAAAATGACGAAGGTTAACCTCGCAACTTACAGCCTCGAGAAGCCTTTGATCTTTCACAAGGCTAAAATCTCAAATCGCTTTTCAATTGCTCAATTTCGCCAAGCCCGCAAATGTTTTTACACCCGTAAATGGCAAACGAAGAAGAAAAACCTACGAGTGCTAGAGAGGACCCCCAAGGGGGGTTAAACACCTATTCGTAGCACTGTAAAGGCAAATAAAAAAATTAATGCTGCACTGTAAATAACCGGGAAAGCGATGATAGACATTAGAATTAATTGCACTACAGTCTCAAGCTCGCAAATTGGCAGCAAATATAATTTATTTGTACATGTCATTTCGGGGTTAAATCGATCAATTAGTTAATACATATCAGGCCACCCATATGGACTAGAACAGTATTGGCATTTTTTTTTCATAATTCTTTATTTTTGGGATTTGGGAGCCTGATCGCATATCGGACCCCCAAACCTAATTGATTAACATGTAACCTCCATGTTTTACTGCTGTAATAATGCCAGTCTCATTTTCCATTGGCTGATTCGAAATGGGCGCTTCCGGGCTTGCTGAATTGATCATGTTCCCTGAAGTGCTCCGAATCAGTGCATTTTTTTAGGTTTTGGCTTGGGGCTCGTAACTTGCAGCCATGAGCAATAGCATCGCAATTGGAGACCAACGGGAGAGCCCGCAACACACCCGCAGACATTCTGCTGTCTGCAATCGAGTTGCAGGCTTCGAATCTGGCCCCTACAGTCTAAAGACTGATACCAATTGTTTGCAACAAATTTCAGCCTGTCATCTTTCACTGCTTCATTTTGGCTTATTATATACAATTTTGCTTTTACATGAGGTATCATTTTTTTCCCAACAGCTTTAGACACGTGGACAATTGATGCTGATAAGATCTTTATTCAGTTCTATTGAAAGACTTTCACAATGTGGAGCTTCAAAATTGTATTACATCTCATAGAAGAATCAGAATCTCAGGCTCCAAGCCATCAAGCAGTGTTTTAGAGTGTCAAGATCTGCTTTTGGGGGCAGACTGGAACTTCTCAAGGGTATGGTTATTGTCAGTAACTGCTCCTCCTCATTCCAGTCCATGTTAATTCCATCACCAGAGGCAGAAAATGTGAACAATGGACTGTACATCTTGCTAACAACCTGCCTGGTGAGATTATCTAGCTGTGGACAGCAAATTATAATAGGTTAAGTGAGTTAACTAGTTTAGAAGTGTTTAAATGTATATCTAAGTTACCCTGTTTTTAGCTTTTTCTAATCTAATACATGCTGCTTATATCATGTACACACATTACATTGGTTCATTCTAGACATATACAGATTTATTTTATTTAAAACAAAACTTGTTTTCCTCCCCCCAGAGCTGTTTAATAGTCACAGAGGACCCACCAATAGAAACGCTGCGTTTGGGCACAGATTTCAACACTTTACTAACCTTCAAGCCAGCAGCAGCTGAATACACAAATGTACACAGCAATGTCTGACTCCTCCTTGCTTTCAGTTTCCGAGTTAGGCAAGACAACACATCCCATGATTTCGTTGGTTCACATACTGGCTATACAGATGGATACAATGTATAGCTGCCTGTGATTGGCCAAAACAAATTGTTTTCCACCCCCGCAGAGCTGCTTACATAGGCACAGTGAACCTCTGAATAGAAACACTCAATTTGGGTACCTTTTACTAAACTTCAAGCCAGCAGCAGTTAAAAGCAAAGATCTACAGATCAGTGTCTGACTCCTCCTACTTTCTTCTACAGAGAGACTACACATCCCATGATTCATTCCTGCAGAAACTGCCATAATTGATTGTTACATTATATTAAATTGTATTAGCTGCCTGTGATTGGCCAAAACAAATTTTAAAAGCAAAAGCTGCTGCTTGCAAAATCAAGACATCAGGATGAGTTTGTAAATGTTTATCTTGATATTTTGTCATGCACTACTGATGTTCCTCTATCACAGGGGTGAGCAAGTTCGGTCCTGGAGAGCCCCACACATGCCAGGATTTGATTATATCCCTGCTGCATACAGGTGAGGGAATTGTATCTTCAGTCATCCCGATTGACTCACCTGTGCACAGTGTGGCAAAAACCAGCCCCCTAGTCTTATTACAAAGATAATGTGTGATGTTATGTGTTTAAACTGTATATTACATTTTAGTTGTAGCCAGTTCATAAGGAGTTAACTGCATTTAAAATGTTATGATGTCATCTGTAACTGTCATGCTGTGAGTCAGTTATTAAAGTTTGCTCTGATGCTTAATACATAAAAAAGGTATATCTGTCATGGGGCCGTAACACACAGAAAGGATATCCGCAAAAACAGGCCTGTGTGGGGCTCACCAGGACCGGACTTGGACAGCCCTGCTCTATGAGATGCAGTCATAATCCAGGAAATTTAGATATGCCTTTAAGGGCAGGTAAATATTAATATTTGTGGGTTGAACCAAAGTTGTATTTTTTCTATTCACCTATAAATGGTACAGCTATTCCCAATAAAGACACTCTTCTAGGGAACATAATCATGTCATTCTCTCTTTTATATAGAGGTTACAACCTCTGTTTGCAAGCTCTTTTATACACAGATGTTTAGTGTAGAGTTACCATCACATATATAGTTGTGAGCATGCAAGCTGTTGCTAACGCTTGCGGGCTCGCGCAGTGAGCCTGCCGTACTCGCGAAGCGAGGGCCGCAGTTGCTGGCATGGAGTGCCGAATGCGCTCCTTGCCAGCAACTGCGGACCTCGAAAAATTTACGGAGTTACGAAAGCAAAATACGAGACACGTTACGACCCATTACAACCACGCAAAAAACGTCCGAAACCTGCGCACATGAAAACATGAAAAACACAATAAATACACACAACAACTACATAAAAAGCTTACCTACAGCAGGTGGGGGGGGGGGGGGGGGGGGAGGGGGGCACCCAGGACCTCGGAAACTGAAGATACACCTCAATTTAAATCCAAATAAAAGAGTTTAGACACTCAAAAATCCACCAAGCAAGAGAAAAAATGGCAGCCGAAAAAAACGAAAACAAGGCTACAGCACTCTAAAGATGTAAAACACCACCAAACACTTACGGATTTCCCGAAAAAGACGTACGAGATCCGAAAACAAGGACGTAACCTGCACGACCCCAAAAACATTATCCCGTCTGCATAGTTGTTACAGTTGGTAATAAGTAGAGGGGCATACCAGGTGTACCAGAGCAAAAGTGGTAGCCCAGTCTGGGGTCAACATTGGTTGTATTTTCAGCCCTTCACAATATCACCATACGTTTGATCTTCTGTTTGTATGGTTGACAAGCCATTCTTTCCTGTAGTCATCAGTGAGACTAATGGTTTCATTACACCACATGATGTTTCCAACTTCTCTTTCAGTCATCGATATCCTGGAAGCAGGTGTAATTTGCAAAATATGGCGTGAACTGGGGTGGCTGTACCTTTTCTACTCGTGGGAACAGGTAGTGCATTGTAGTACAGTTCTGGACTTTCTTTCTTTTGAATAGTTGTAGTATGCACTGCAACCCAGCTTCATCATTGGATGGATTTATAGCCCTATTAAATTT
The DNA here is from genome assembly GCA_027410445.1 of Discoglossus pictus. NCBI lineage: Eukaryota > Metazoa > Chordata > Amphibia > Anura > Alytidae > Discoglossus > Discoglossus pictus. The sequence continues at coordinate 251,212,979 of CM050163.1, forward strand.
GAAGCCCATAGTGGCATCGGCAATGCTGTGGGCTGCATTACAGAGCTATTAAATTCCACCATGTAGCGAGTTACGGGCCAGAGATGTAAGGCCGTAAACCATCTTTTGCGTGTTGGATGTGTGGCTGTGAACATGATCAATCAGTCAAACCCGTAGTTACGGGTTTAGACAGAGCCAATGGCAAATGAGATCGTCATCATTACGTCACTGAAAAATGGAGGTTAGGTTTCAAAGCCTTACGGGTTTCAATTAAGAGTTTCGATCGGACTGGCATTTCAGAAATAATGCAATATGAATAAATCAGTAAATATGATATTCAAGTCCATGCGAGTTCCATTATATAATTCTCTTAGAGTTGATCCTTTGTTTGGTTATAGCCAAAGTGTGAACACTTAGATAATAGATACCGACAGATACTCTTAATCTCAAGACATCTTGATAAGACCAACAGTATAAACAAATAAACTATTCATAGAAGTTATATATTCAACTAAGTGGATAAATTCCACCACCTTTATATAGAATGTATAGCACCTTTGTATAGAATATATAGCACTTTTTTAATTATTTCACTATTTTATTTTTTTATTTGAATTTTATCACATTTGAATTGTTTATGTAAAAAGAAATCACAAATATATATGTCAATATACTTTGGGAATAGTAAATCATTACTTACACAGATATCAATGTTGCTATATTAAAAGCAACATTTAAAGTCTCACTAGTCACTTATTCTAATATAGTTAGTGTTGCAATCTATAGAACAACTCTAACCAATATTTGTAAAACACTAATATCACCTGCTATATTCACTTAGCAGCTATAGAGAAATTGTAAAAATCTTAAGGGACAAAAATATATTGGTTATAAGCCGTTTTTAAAAATAAAAAATATGTCACATTATATCTAAACCAATTACTGTAGTGACGTCATTGTATTCTCTGGAGAATAAATTCAGAGATCTGTTTGTATATATTTTTTGTTTTAAACAATTGGATTTTAATTATACATTTAAAAAAAAAAAATAGTTTTCATTAAAGATTGTTTTAAAAAAAAAAATAGTATGCTGCAAATCATAACATATTTAGCCACATAAAAGTGTTCCCCCCTTTTTTTGTTATTTATCTCTGTGCTCATCTTTAGGGACACAGATAACAAAGAGTTTCATTATATGTATTAACACATTGATTGCTGGGATTGATATAACACGCAAATTAAACATTAAAAAAATATTTACCATTGCAGATTTGCGAGCTTGAGAATGTTGTGCTATTCATTTGAATACCTAACATCACTCTCCCTTTAATTTTAAGTACAGTAGTGTGTGTATATTTGCATTTACAGTGCTACAGATAGGACTTTAACCCCCTAGCGGGTCCTCTCTATTACCTGTTGGCTTTTTGGCTCCATTTACGGGGCATAGACTTGAATGCCAGTGAATTTGTTGCAATTTAATAGCATGATTGGAATGTAACAGTTACGGTCTGGACAGAACAAAGGATTTGCGGCCGCGGAGTGCAATTTTCGACATCCCGTAGTTGTTTTCCGCCCTTACCCCGCAATTTGTTGGCTGGTTACTTTACGTTGCCAATTCAATAACCGCAAGTCTTATCGGATTTAATAGGGCTGTTAGTCTAAAAGGAACAGTGGCCAGTGCTGGCTTTCCTGTTGAATAAACAATGCAATTCCTCATACTTATTGTCAGCAGTGTACATCATCCACTCCATCCAGAGGTTCCTTTCTGTATACCCAGTTTCAATCTCCTATGTATCCTTTATATTTGTGATGTTGAGGTAAGTTATTCCTGATTTGTCTCTGGGCCTTATAGTCAGCTCTTCAGTGGTCTGATCCACTAACATCTGCCCCTTACCTGGTGCGTAGGTCTTAAATCAAAAAAAATTTAAGGTCCGGGGGATAGGGTTACAGCTGTTTTTTTTCACAACCTGCTTCACTGTTTCCTTTTATGATACTCATACAAGTTTTGACATCTTTACATTCTGAATATTTTTTGTGCTGATACCCATACTCATGGTGTGAGGTGGTCCACAGGGCATTGTTCCATATTTGTACCCCATCTTGCCTCAAGAAAATTCCTAATTTTCTCCACATGGAACCAATGCACAGAAGTCAAATTGGGCAGTTCCTGTTTCACCTTCTGTGAAGGGCAGATTAACTGTTCCCTATATCCATCTGATCTCTATTCCCATTCACGGTGCTCTTCTGTTGGTTCTATGGGGACTTCTAGTTTGACTTTGTACTTTAGTTTCTATGTTCTTCTCCTTTGTGACATTCTGGTTTTGTTTCCCTGTGTTTCCCCATGTTATCCCATGTTTTATTATGAAGTTAGTGATGTGGATAAGAGTTAATATGGACTTTCTCATTCCACACCATCCTGGATCTCTGAAGGGGTGCCATTGTCTGTATGTAGGTGTCATTCTGAGAAATCTTTCTCACCTTCCCAAGGCCCCTCTAAACTGTCTGCAAACTACGGTTTATTCACTGGGTTTGAGACGAGAGGCCCTATTGGTTCCACCCTCCTTTGTAGCCATACTTAGTGTATCATCATTCAGAGGTTGTTTGGGATAGTGGTCAGGCTCTCGACAGGACACTGGCAGGAGCATCTTCTTGCAGTGGGTCAGATGTATCCAGGAAATTATTTCTGCAATTTTCACAGCTGCCGGAGTAGCCAGCAGGACTTGGTAGGGATCCTCCCACCTGGCGTCTGTCTAGTTCTTTCTTTTTGATAATTTTAACAAGTGCCAATTCTCCTGACTTTATCAATGTAGGTAGTTCCCAGTATTCCTGACGAGGAGAAACATTCACAGCAGTAATTTATCTTTGTTTTAACATTTTTGCCATATAATCTGCCAGATTGTTACTCATATTCTCATCCTGGCTGACAAAAGGTCTCAATCCAGGAATGTAAAAGGGCCTACCATATATGAACTGTAGCTCCCCAGTCCCAGCAGCACTCATACAGGCCCAGACCAAACATATACTGTATACACATATGTCTACATGTGTATATATGTTTTCTGTAATATGTTGATTCCCCCTATATGCATTTACCTGATGATGTGAGATGCTGCCTCCACCCTCTCTGCATCACTGTTTACATTCAAACTGAGGGTTTCATCTCATATCAGTGTTTTTGTGTTCTTTATGCCTTATCCGTTTATCTGTAATTTAGGTATTATTTCAACTACCTTTCCTCAGTATAGATGTATACTTTTGGTGGTGGGAGTGTCATGGTCTGGGCCTACATGAGTGCTGCCGGCACTGGGGAGCTACAGTTCATTGAGGGAACCACGAATGCCAACATGTACTGTGACATACTGAAGCAGAGCATTATCCCCTCCCTTTCAGAGACTGAACCACAGGGCAGTATTCCAACATGATAACAACCCCCAAAACTCCTTCAAGATGACCACTGCCTTGCTAAAGAAGCAGAAGGTAAAGGTGATGGACTGGCCAAGCATATCTCCAGAACTAAACCCTATTGAGCATCTGTGAGGCATCCTCAAATGGAAGGTGGGGGAGTGCAAGGTCTCTAACATCCACCAGCACCGTGATGTCATCATGGAGGAGTGGAAGAGGACACCAGTGGCAACCTGTGAAGCTCTGGTGAACTCCATGCCCATGAGGGTTAAGGCAGTGCTGGAAAATAATTGACACTTTCGGCCCAATTTGGACATTTCCACTTAGGGGTTTACTCACTTTTGTTGCCAACGGTTTAGACATTAATGGCTGTGTGTTGAGTTATTTTGAGAGGACAGTACATTTACACTGTTATATAGGCTGTACACTTACTACTTTACATTGTAGCAGAGTGTCATTTCTTCAGTGTTGTCACATGAAAAGATATAATAAAATATTTACAAAAATGTGAGATACTGTAAGTTGATTCATATATTTCCAATTCACTTCTAGTCTCTGTCCTTTATTCAGTTTTTTTTCATTCTTCACTTTTCCCACTTTTTTACTTTCTATCTCTTTTTTCAGGCTTCTGCTTCTTGCTCTTCACTAATTCCTCTTCTGTTCCCCTATTTTCCCTCATTACCCATATCCCATCTACACTAAAACTATTATGCCCTGGTACAGTATCATGTAGTGAATAAAATGGGGTGGATGGTAGTACGTTAGAAAAACATGCACGACTACAACACAAATACTGTACTGCCTTTTCCTCTCTCCTCTCTCCCTTGTTTGTCTATTTATTTCTCCTTTTTTCTTGCCTCCTCCCTAAATATAGAAAAAGTGATTTGATGACCGATACAAAATAAAAAGGCACATTTAGCTTGCCCATGCTATCAACCCAGAAGTCTGGCTTATTAAGCCTTAAGGTGGCTTTAAGTTAATCCCAGGCATGCTTTACTTCATTAACTATGATTGACTCTACCACTTCCACTGGAAGGCCATTCCCGTTATCTGTTACTTTTTCTGTGGAGTACTACTTTGTTTTCATTTTCTGTCTCAATGTCTAGCTCTTTCTCTCTGCTGTCCAATTCTCTCTCTCTCTTCCTTATGCTATCTCTGCTCTGTGCATATTCTCAAAACTTATTAAGAGTGCAAAAAGAAGGGAGGGGGCAAAGAAGCGCAAAAAAGTCCTGAATCGGTACATATCAGTACTATTTATTGAATCGAAATAAGTAAAAAGTACTAAACACCCTCATGTGTAAAATGCTCAATATATATGAGGTAGGTAGATAGCATTTAGGTATTAGACCCAAAATACACAAATTCAGTCCATTTCCATAGAAATACGTGCAGCAAGATACTAGGGGTCTTCCAATAATCACAAGGGGCTTGCCGCTATACTATAGCAATCCTTGTAGAGGGCTTAAAAATATAAACAATCGATCTTGAGTGATATGGACTCAGAGAGGTTTTTTTTGTAAAAGTAGTCTTTCTTAATGATATAAAACAATTAAAAATAATGCAAGTAGAACTCTGCATATAATTGCAGTCAAAAACAGTTATAACGCTTACCCTTGTGATTATTGGAAGAACCCTAATATCCTGATGCACATTTTTCTATGGAAATGGACTGGGTTTGTGTATTTTGGGTCTAGTACCTAAATGCTATCTACATACCTCATACTGTATATATTGAGGACTTTTCATGTGAGTGTGATTACTACTTTTTACTTATTTGATTCAATAAAACGTATTGATTTGCACTATCAGGACTTTTTTGCGCTTCTTTGCCCCGTCCCTTTTTGTTTTTTTGTACATTGAGACTACACCAGCGGAAAGTGTTTATATTTAAGAAGCTGCAGATTTTCCTGGATTCTCAGACCGTTTGGATCATCTGAAGATATATTCATATATACACTATTGATTATATCTGGGCATACTTATTTTCTCCAGGAGACACAGTTGGACTCAGTTGGAACTTTGAATTTTAATAATATAATCATAATAAGGTACTTTAAAATTTTTATTCCTGTAGACTCCTTACAGGTGATATAAGAATTGAGTCTTATTGGACCTGCTGGAAGTTGCTGCAGAGGAGAGCAGTGAGACGCCGGGCTTCCTGACAAGTTGTGAGACATATGTTGCCTAGGCAGAGCCATTCATCACAGACATGAGACTGGTAATTCTTGATGACTATGCCCTGGCCAGTGAGTGGGCAGCAAGGTACATCTGTAACAGAATCATTGAATTCAACCCAGGTCCAGAAAAATACTTTACATTAGGCTTACCCACAGGTAGCACTCCACTGGGGTGCTATAAGAAACTGATAGAGTATCACAAGATTGGGGACCTTTCATTTAAATATGTCAAAACATTTAACATGGATGAATATGTAGCTCTTCCACGGGACCATCCTGAAAGCTACCATTCATATATGTGGAACAATTTCTTTAAGCACATTGATATAGACCCTAATAATGCTCATATACTGAATGGAAATGCTGCAGATCTGCAGGCAGAGTGTGAAGAGTTTGAAACGAAAAAAAAAGAAGCTGGTGGAATTGAGCTGTTTGTTGGAGGTATTGGTCCAGATGGTCACATTGCTTTCAATTAACCTGGTTCCAGTTTAGTACCGAGGACAAGACTAAAGACTTTAGCGATGGACACAATTGTAGCTAATGCTAAATATTTTGATGGAAACCTTTCTAAGGTTCCAACAATGGCCTTAACAGTTGGTGTGGGGACAGTAATGGATTCCAAAGAGGTGATGATTCTAATCACTGGGGCACATAAAGCGTTTGCTCTGTATAAGGCAATAGAGGAAGGTGTAAATCATATGTGGACTGTTTCCGCCTTTCACCAGCATCCTCGTACTATATTTGTCTGTGATGAAGATGCTACATTAGAACTAAGAGTTAAAACTGTTAAGTATTTTAAAGGTTTAATGCATGTACATAACAAACTTGTGGAACCACTGCGCAGCATGAAAACAAACTGAAGTGGAGCCCATGGTAAAGTGCATTGGAAACAGAAGCCAGTGATTTAATGGCTATGCAATGTTACTGTAAAACTCTAGTACTGTATTATAAAGGTCCAGGATAATTCATTCATTCCACATCATGTTAAGTTAGGCTTTATAGTATAGCAAACCGGCTTTTATTTTCTGGACATTGAAGATAATATACTAACTCCACAAATGTATTGTTTTGTGAAGGGTATGTGTGGGTGAGATGGATTGTGGGTGCATCTGGTGGAGGAGAGTTGGTGGTGTGTGGAAACATTTTTTTTTTTTGCATGAAAACATCCCAAAATAAACATTATTAGCTTACCTTGAAATTAGCAAAATTTCCTATGTTTTTTGGCATTTGCATTTTATAGTGTACACCCCTAGAAAACTCCACCTCAGTTAGCATAACATTCAAGTTCAGAATCAGGATAATACATTGTATCCTTCTTCACATCAGTGGCTTCTGGTGTGTTCAGTACAAGAACTGCAACATTTACTTCCTGTGCTCTGTACCAGAAAGGTCAAAATATGTATCTTGCTGTATTTCCTGTATGTACCTGGCTTATGTAAGTGTCCTGTGGGTGTGAACAACTGGATTTGACTTTTGTGCAAATAACTTTGTAAGTAAACCGAACGTTTCTATATAACACATGTTTTCACGCACTGCTGGTTCTCCTCTACCGGATGCGTTCGGGGTCCATCTCACTTGCATATACCTTTTTAAGAGATGAGATAAGAGCTTTTGCAAAGAAACGAAAAAAAATATGGTTAACAAAAAAGTCTGACATTGAATAGTATACTTTAGAAATATGTGTATTCTTATCTGCAAATAACATATATTAACAGAATTATTGAGCCCTCTAAAATATCCATATTATTGGGATTTTTTGCAAGCTCATACATAATGTATACTCAATAAAAAAAACAAATTTCGATGGGTATAATTTTGTCAGAAACATTGAATATGTTCAAAATGCAGTTATCCAATCAGAAGCAGGTGTTTAATATCCTCTGCATCAGCTGTGACTTGATCCTCTATGCTGGGTATAGTTCCATGGTAATTCTAAAAGAACCGTGTGAGCTTTGCTGTACACAGACTGGCTTTAAAGTATCTGACAATGTAGGTTATCTATGTAAATGTTACATGGGCTTGTAAAAACAATGTCTAGTATATACCATGTATTGTATCTTAGATGTATCCCTTTAACTATAACAATATCATATGAGGACTTCTGTTTAAGTTTGTTTAATGTTAACTGTGCATTACTGAATGTAACTAGATTCTTTATCATAACTACACATGACTCAATGTATGCCATTTCCAATTCAACTTTCAAAGCAATTGCAAATTTAAGACACTTTGTACACTTTCAATCTTTTTAATGCTCTTTCAATTTATGAAAATGCTGCTTTCAATATCAATAATTTATGCTTTAGCATGTTACATTTTTATTTATATGTTATAAAAAGTATTCTTTAAATGTCATGTAGTACTCTGTATTTACTAATGACAGTATTCATTTAATATGTCCTGCTTTACAATAAACTTTGTTTGCAAAGACATAAAAAAAAAAAAAAAGAATTGAGTCTTATTTTTATATTGGTGATTATCATCCATTATTCAATATATAATATTATAACAGTGTTAATAGTGCTACGGATTCTTGTCATACACTCTTGTTTTGAGTGTTGACTATTGATACACGGTGATGTAAGTTTGGATTATTTTTATACAAATGAAGGATTGTACAAAAAAGAATAAGAAACATCTCCACAATCTCTGACAGTACACAAATAGGTCTTGTTATAAATAGTATAATAGGTATCATATATTATTAATAAGTAATATTAATTACATTATTATAAAAATACAAAACATACACTCAAAAACAAAACAAAACAATACAATTGAAGTGGAGTTAGAATGCTGTTCTATATTTTTTATCTGTTTTCCAATTTTTTGTAATCATCGATTTAATTGCTAATACAATTTTAATTATTAAACATTTTACTGAGTATTTTATTATTTTTTGAGGGAATATATGAAACAATATTAATTGGGGAGACATATCAAATTGAAATCCAGTTATACTTAAAATTTGTTTTATACCTAGAGAGAATCTTTTTTGTAATTTTATTCATCAATAGTTTTTATTGGTCACTTCCAACATTAAACAAACAATATATCAGTAAGCCATGACTCACAGGTCAGGAATTAACCTTCTACAACCATTTTTATAAACATATGTAGCCTGACTCTGCAATCAACGTGACCTCTCCCCCTTCCTTTTCCGTTTTCTAGTAATACAACACTAACCATAAATGGGTATAACTTTTTTTTTTTTTTCCCTCTGTAACTTTTCATTTATCGACTCAGTAATCCATAGCTCGCAGGCTAGGCTTAATGGGGCCTATTACAATTAGCAATATTAACCTTAATCCCCAAATGCCCCTTCTAGTGTTCTCTGTATTTGCCCTACCTGCGACATTCCATATAGCATTTAACTTAAATAAATCTTACCCACGCCAACTAAACTAACCAAATGTGAAATTCTAAAATAAAACAAAAAACAGAAAAACAATCTCTAATAGGGTTTTTTTTGTCTTTATTTATACTCATACTCGGGTTTAAGCCTGGTCATCTAAGCCTATAGCGCTTCCCTTCTTACTACCCTTGAAAAATGACCTTCCTATGTACAAGGTATCTATTCTTGATCCCAGAAACCTAGTTCAACATATCAATCCCCCATATCCTTTATTCATTCTTACACACCTAAACTTGAACAAAATTCAAAACTGTAGTGTCATCTGTATTTTCACATACAATATATAAGAAAACAAGAATTATAATTTTTATTTGTTTTACCTTGCTGGACTTCATAGCTCCTCGCCGGACTCTCCAGCGCCTCTCACGTTTCCTCCTCCTCCTAGTTTTTCCCCTTCTTTTTTTTCCCTTTTGTTTCCCTTCTCTCTGTCGCCTTACCCACCTGTGTTCCCACCTTGCTAGCCCGCATATGCTAACCATGGGTCCCATATGTCTCTGTATTTCTGGACCGAATCTGCCAAAATATGTGTCATGTCCTCGTTTACTGCTAGATAGTTTATTTTGTTTTTTATAGCCTGAAGCTCAAGTGTATCCGTTTTCCAATGTTTAGCGATATGTGACTTGGTAGCCATGTACATAAACTGTAGCAGCCTATTTTGTGTTGGGGATAGCCGTGGGTCTGGGATTCCCAATAAACATGAATCTAATGAGCCCCCTCCTGGGGTTTTGAGAATGTCAACTGCAAGATCTGTCACAGCTGTCCATACCTGAGCAACTTTAGGGCATTCCCACCACATGTGTATGAATGAGCCAGGGGTCTGACAACCCCTTGTACAATATATCCCCCCTGATTTGTTCCACTTCGCCATTCTTACAGGGGTTAGGTAAGTTCTGTGGAGGACCTTAATGGCGGTTTCTAGAAGTGTGTGGTTTAGTGAACCTTTATAAATATTTTTCCAAACTTTCTCCCATTTCTCTGTTTCCCAGTGTTCTCCTATGTCCCTCTCCCATTCCTCTATGTATGATGATCTCTCAGGTATTCATATGTTATTGGAGTGTCCGTTCCTAGCCAAGCTCCTAGCCTATCCAGCCCCCTAGATTTCCACCACCATTTTGCCTCTGAGCTGATCCCTGTTGGAGACTGTGGATGCCCAAATACCGAGAGCATCGGGGATGGGTGTCTAAAAAGGTTTGTGTGTTTCAGGGCCCATTTCCATCCTTGTAACGTATTGGCAATAACCGGGTGCTTAATCTTTCCCACACCCTCCGGCACCCCATCCAACCAGACCAGGGTGTCCCAGGAGTACGGGTTTAGCCACTGGTCTTCTAGTGTTTTCCATAGCGGTTGGTGAACCCCTGAATGAATTAAGGGAATAAACGATAGTTGCGCCGCTCTATAGTATTTCTTCAGGTCTGGGAATGATAGTCCACCCCTATCTTTGTGCTTATACATTATCTCCTTTTTAATTCTGGGGGGTTTGCCCTTCCATGTAAATTGGGATACTTTCCTTTGAAACCCTTTCAAGTCTACCTGATTGACTGGGATTGTCAGGGTCCTAAACAGATACAACAGCTTCGGTAGAATTGTCATCTTAAAGGAGTTAATCCTTCCCAGCCATGAAATAGGATAGCTAGACCATTTATGCATATCTTCACTAAGTCTTTTATAAAGCGGGGGATAGTTAGACCTATATAAGGAATTTGTATGCGGCGTGATTTTTATCCCTAGATACTGAATGTAGTCCTTGGCCCATTGGAATTTGAACTTGTCTGATATTAATTCTTTAGTGTGAGAATCTAGATTTATAGCCAATGCTTCTGTTTTCCCGACGTTAATGAGGAGCCCTGATTTGCGACCAAACTCTGAGAGGGTGTCCATCAAGGTAGTGATGGACTGTTCCGGTTCTGTTATTGTGCACAACATATCGTCTGCAAACAGGTTAAGTTTATGGTGTTGTTGCCCTATTACCAGACCCTTGATCCCTGAGTTCATCCTAATTGCCTGTGCTAATGGTTCAATTGCGATAGCAAAGAGTAAGGGGGACAGGGGACACCCCTGTCTCGTACCCCTTCCAATTTTGATGGCCTGATTCAGTGTGCCCGGGAGCTTCAGATGCGCTTCCGGGTTTCTATAATATGTATTAATTAAGTTTAGGAATCCTCCTGTAAAACCAAATTTCTTTAAGACCTCCCCAAGGTATGGCCACTCCAAAGAATCAAAGGCCTTCTCAATGTCTAACGCCAAAAGGCATGCCGGGATTTTGTTATTATTGGCATGGTGGATTCATTGATTACTTTTCTAATGTTATCTCGAGCCTGTCTATGGGGGACAAACCCTACCTGGTCTTTGTGGATAATACGTGGAAGAAATTTTGAGACCCTGTCCGCCATAATCTTAGCCAAGATTTTAATATCCCCGTTCAGCAAAGAGATGGGCCTGTAGTTCTTAACCTCTGTGTTGTCCTTCCCTTCCTTAGGAAAAAGAGTTATTTCGGCCAGATTCATTTCAGGGGGAATTGACTGCCCCTCTAAGATATGGTTATACAATTTGGCTAATCTGGGTGCCAACTGATCCTTGAAGGTCTTATAATACATGTTGGAGAATCCATCTGGACCCGGGGCTTTACCATTTTTCAAAGCTTGTATTCCTTTCCTAACTTCTTCGAGTGAAATTTTAGTGTTTAGCGCTTCTACCTCAGTTTCCTCCAATCTTGGTAAATCGTACCTGTCTAGCCATGATCTTATGCTACCTTCCGTTTCCTTACCGGCCGCCGAGTAGAGGTTCTGATAAAAGTGGAAAAACATTTCCTGTATCCTAGTGGGATTAGCCGTTCTCACACTGCCCCCTACTTTTATATAATGAATTCTTGATTGCATATGTTTTGATCTTAACTTTCTCGCCAGCATCCTATCAGGTTTATTTGCTTGGAGGAAGAATTTATGATGAGTTCTCCTAAGCAATTTTTCTGCACTTTCTGAGTAAATCTTATCCAATTCTACTCTCACTCTTTCAATTTCCCGCCTAGTCTGCTTGTTAGGTTTTTGTTGGTTACCCTTTTCTAGGACGCCTAGCTCTTCCGTAAGTTTCCGTTCTCGAGCTTTCTGTTCCTTCCTAAACTTGGCCTCTTCCTTTATACACATGCCCCTGATGTAGGCCTTATGCGCCACCCAGACCCAGCCAATCCCCATCTCCGGTGTCCCATTAGACTCAAAGAAAAATTCTAATTCTTGGGTTATTCTGTCTTTAACTGACGGAATCGTCAATACTCTTTCGTTCAGTCTCCACTTGTATGGAGGTTTAGTTGTGGGGCCTAGATTTATGGTCGCCTTAACCAGGCTGTGGTCTGACCAAGCACAGGGTACTATTTCCACCCCCCTAGCCTCCTTCAACAGTATTGAGTCCGTTAGTATGTAATCTATTCTGGAGTATACTTTGTGGGGGTATGAGTAGAAGGTGAACTCTCTAGCCCCTAGGTGACATTCCCTCCATAGATCCACTATTCCTAGTTCCCCTAGCAGTAGTTGAATTATTTTCAATTTTTTAGAGAATTTGCCTCCTAAGTTTTTCCCCGTTCTATCATTTTTCACGTCCAACGTCAGATAGAAGTCTCCCCCCAGGATGATCTTACCCTCCCTCACTTTCGCTAGGTGTCTCAGCGCTCTGATTAAATGATTGTGTGGAGAGTTAGTAGGGGCATACATGGTGGCTAAGGTAACCGGAAGGTCTAGGACGGTCCCTGTCAGAAACAGGTAATATCCCTGCTTATCTATTATTTTTTTGTCTAGTATGAACGGGAAATTTTTGTGTAACAGAATCGCTGTCCCTTCCTTCTTAGAGTTACTACATGTAGTGTGAAATATGGGGACGTTTTTGTCCATAAAGGACGGGACCTGGCGGCGTTTAAAGTGTGTTTCTTGGATAAATATAACCGCCGGGTTATGGGCTTTGTAAGATTGGAACGCTTTGCTTCTTTTGGAGGGGGTGTTAAAGCCTCTAACGTTATGTGTGATGCAGACGTATTCTGACTCAGCCATAGGTATTATAGTCATGTGTTACTATTGTCAATGGTGACTCACCATTTGTGGAGACAGAGGATTTGGATTCCGCGGGAGAGGTCCGTGAGAGCCGGCGAGTTGCCAGTGCATCCGTTTCTTTACCAGCCTGAGCAAGAGAAATACAGTAAAAACACATTAACAACAAAACTTGAATAACTAAACCCTTTTGGGCCCTGTTCCCCCCACCCTCCCCCCTCCTCCTCACATAACTAACCATCTTGCACCTTCGTGCCTAGGGAGTGGAGATCCCTGAACCCACTAAAGATCCCTAGTGTGAGGAACTTCCTGATAGTAGACAACTATACAACTCAGTTTTTTATACTAAGAGAAGAACAAAAAAAAGAAAAAAACCTTCCCCCAATAAACTATGGGCGGCAAACAAGCATTATAAGCTTCCGCTTTAATTATCCTAACTGCGATCCTCGTTCTTGATACGCTTTGTTGCTAAGCAAAACCCCAGCTTCCCCCTGACCATTACTCTGACTTGTCCCAAACAGTAAAGTAAGACTCTACATTATTAACCATAAGTACTGCCTTTAGTCCCTGCTACTATGAAATAGCTTATCAGTCCATTATATCATTACATGGTGGCTCCCCTTCCTTGGTACCACCACCCTGATCTCGTTGCTCCAGTCTGTTGTCGTGTCTTTGTTTCTTCCTGACGGAGACTTCGGACCATTCTCTCGAAGGCCTCTCTCTGGGTCTGGGTAGCTGACCCAACATGTTAGTACCTTCTGGTACCAGCTGTAAATGCACCAGCTTTTTTTGAAGGCTTGCCAGGGAAAAAGCTCTATGTAATTGCTCCCTCCATTCAAATTGGATGCTAAATGGAAATCCCCATCTATACTGGATTTTGTTCGCCGTTAAGATTTCCAGAGCTGGTTTCATCTCTCTCCTTTTTGCTAAGGTTGCTGGGGCAAGATCTGCAAACAGTTGTAAAGAAGAACCGTCCGGTTCCACTATCTTGGGCAACCTTCTTGCCTTAGCCATTAGCAAGTCTCTGGAACTTTGTCTCACAAAGCGCACAACAATGTCTTTTGGTTTTTCTGGGTTGCTAGGGCCACCCAGTGCCCTATGGGCCCTTTCTATCAGCAGTTCCTCCTTTTGATGGCCGGGAATGATGGTAAAGAATACTGCTTCAAGGTACGCCATGATGTCACCCACTTTCGTCGGGACGCCTCTCAGACGGACGTTGTGTCTACGGGATCTATTCTCTAGATCCTCTATCTTGCTTTCCAGAGCCTCAATGCGAGAAGTATTAGCACTTATCTCCTGCTTATCTTCCTTCTGAGCGGATATGATTTGATCAGTTGTTCGTTCCAGCTCATGGGTTCTCTGTCCCACCGCACAAATCTCTTCTCTCACTTCCTTTAGGGCCAACGCCAGCTGGGTTTTCAGCAACATTTCGAATTTGGCCATTGCCGACACCGAGAAGTCCACATCTGTGATTGTATTGGGCCGGTCTCCCTCAGCTTCTGACATCTCCGACCGTTCTGGGGAGCTCTCCCCTGCTTTGCTTTTCGGTGTAGTTGCCACTGGGAAATGATCGGAAATGCCCCTGGAGGTTATGCTTTTCTTCCCTTTCTTCATCCTCGGTCCTGCTTCTGCTCCAGGCCCGCCGGTCACCGTGGGTTTGTCTTGGTTGTAGAGGGTCTCCCTGGTGTTAGCTATTTTAGCTTGTGTGGGCTGCTAGGATATCGCCCCTGGCATGGGGTTTGTGACGAGTATGTGCGCTGCGGCTGTTCCGGCTAGGGTGCTGGGGTACTCCTTGTCGCTCATGAATAGGATCTCATTATTTCAGCTTACTCTGCTTGTCGATCCCTTCCGCACAGACCTTCTATATGGAGCGTGCGTGCCCATGTTCTTCAGGCCTCCCCTGCCTGGCGTCTTGAATTGTTCAACTACTAGGTGTCACTGTCACTTCAGAATTGCCCTAAATCGCTGTGACAACCTCGCGCCAATGGCCAATATATACTGGGTAACTGATGCCGCACACATAGGGCTACTTTCACTCCTGATGCTGTGTCTTTCTAGGTGTATGTACGTGGAGCAAATAGTGGTCTGTGCCACTGCAGGAAAAATTGGCGTAGGAGCCTTCTCACTGTTATTCTGGTCAGATATATGCTACCAGAGGCAGTCTGTATGTGAAGGAGCAAGAAAGATGGCCGTGCACCCGTGATGTGCTTAATAGAGAAATGCAGAGTCACTTACATGAGCTGGATCAGGGAGAGGATTACGCTGTGCCAGGCTTGTAGGGCAGATCCTATCCTGAGCAGCCAGACCCCAGTTCAGCAGCCTCAGTGTCTCTTAGTGCTGCACTTCCTAAGCAGTGTGGGATGCTGTAGGGGGATATAGGGCTGACCAGGGCCCTTCCACCAGGCCCACCTTACAAAATGGCGGCCTCCCGTTTCGCTGGCTTTTTCCCCCTCTCTCCTGTTGCCTCCTCAGCCCTCTCAGGCCTCTCTGCCCTGGCCAGTCGTCTGGGATCGCCCCCCGGGGAGCCCCTGACCCTCTCTTGGGGCACTCACCCTGTCTGGGCCTCCTGCAGCGTTGACGCCTCGTGCACAGGCAAGATGGCCGCCTCCCAGCTCTGGAATCCCTCCTGGCACGACTGCACCACTCCTGGTGTCGGACCGAGCGGGACCCGGACTGTACCCCCGTTCCACGGGTCGTGGTGGCCTCCTGTAAAGGAGCACTGGTTGGGCTGCAGCCCTGCTGTGCGCTGCCGGAGCGTGGCCGCGCTAACTATGCCGGCGGGCTTTCCAGATGCGCCTCGGGGGGTTCGGGGGTGTCCCCTATGCTTCCCCCCGGTCTTGTGGGGAGATGTGGCCTGCCCTGGCCGGACTTTTGGCCCTTTTTGGCCCTTTTTGGGCCTCTTTTGGGAATTCTCAAGCACAAGCTATGTCTCCCTGCGTCTTCCTGCACCAGACGCTAGCTCCGCCCCCATTTTTGTAATTTTAGACATGTCCACCAAATATGGGAATGTGACCCTTCCAACCCACAGTTTCTCCAACATCTATCTGATTGGTTACCAGGAATTTTTTTTGCTATTACAACAGGTTCCCTATACCACATTTGAATTAGTTTAAATTGTATTTCTAAGTACGTTGAGCATTTTACAGATTTCTCTGTTAATTCACATGCCTTAAATCATTCAGAACTTTTCCATATTTCTTCTAAATCCTCTTTCCATTTTTTAATTCTAGAGGTTTTTCCTTTCTGAGATCTATCTCTTATTAATTAGTCTCTTCTCGAGTACTCAAGATTTCAGATTTAGCCAGTTCTCAGTCTCCTTTCATGTCATATTCAGATTTTTTTATTTTACTTATAAGGATATTGTTTTCTAACCAGTTTATATCAGGGTAGTTGTATTCTTCAGCAATATCCCTAAATTGTTAAAATCTTACTGGAGAAGGAAAGGCATAACAAGTTCCATATTTTATTTAATCTAATCCATCCCTTAATTCCTTATTTAATCATATTAATAGGATTTAAATTTTCCATTTATATAGAGATCTTTCAAATATTTAATTATCTCTCCTCCAGCTTTCTTATTACTTTTGTGAGAGATTTCTTTATATATAAAATCAAAAGGGGTTACTGGAGAAGGAAGGCATAACAAGTTCCATCTTTTATTTAATCTAATCCATCCCTTAATTCCTGATTTCATCATCTTATTCAGGGAGGTTTTTTGTCCTGAATTAGGTGAGTAAATATTCAAAATTGTATATCTATGATCATTTATACCCTGCCAAATGATATATCTTCCCTCATCATCGATTTCCCTGTATTCTTCTGTCATACTTATATTCTTATTAAATAGATTGGCCACTTCACTGGATTTTTTTTTTATAATTGGCGCTAATCATGAGGAAACATTCTAGAGAATATATTTGGCTATTTATCTATCTTCCAGTATGTTTCCTGAAGACAGGCAATATCTGGATTCTCTTACTTTTATATGGTGAGTTTAGTCCTTGGACATTTAATGTAATAACCATAAGTCCCATTATTTTTGTATCCTTTATCCTCTTCCGTGTACCATTATATATATCTCAAATCCAGTTTGGGCATTATAGAATTTTCTATAAATCACCATTTTGCTCTGTGGTTCATGGATGGCCACATTATTATCTGTGAAAATCTAATTGTGTCATAATAATTCATGAAGCTTATGGTGGCTAGGCCTCCCCTAGAAAGAACTTGTTTTACTATTTCATAGCTTATCCAAGGGCTCATATTTGTGTATATAAAATTATCCAAAATGATCTGAAGGTTTTTAATATACATTTTGGTACTTCCAAAGGTATTGCTCTCAACAAATAAATGATTTTGGGCAATATTACCATTTTAATTGCAGATATCCTTCTAGACCAGGATAGAACTAAGTTTTTCCATTTTAATAAACAATTTTTAATGTGGTAACATAGTTGTTCAAAATTATTCCTAACCAATTTATTCAAGTTTGGAGAGAACGTTACTCCCAAGGATCTAATCTTATTTTCCTGCCAATTATATATGTTATGGTTTACTTAAGAGGTCACAATCCTTTCTATTTAAATTTAATCTCTTTTTCTTGTTTTTTTCAATATTGCTTTTACAATAAGACATCCTTTCAAAGATATCTAGTTCTCTATTTAAGGGTGGTAGAGATGAAGCTGGGTTAGTTACTGTGATGTCAACTGCAAACAGCATTATTTTATTTGTGTAGTCTCCTTATTCTTTCTGCCAGAGGTTCTATAACTAAATTGAAGATCAGAGGGGACCGAGGGCAACCCTGTCTAGTGCCGTTTTTAACTTTAAACTTCTCTGTCCTAAATCCCAGTCCAGTTACATAAGCTGAAGGTTCGGGATACAGTTCACCTATGGCTGGGATCCAAATATATTCAAACCATATTTCTGTAAAACTATCTCCATGAATTCCCAATTGACCCTGTCAAAGGCTTTTTCAGTAACCAATGACATGGCAAGATTGGGATCTTCATGGATTTAGTGTAGGATAGTACATCTATAAATCTTCTGGTCTTCTGCTTCTAATTAACCTTGTTTGACAAAGCCAGTTTGATCAAGGTTAATTAGGTTTGGAAGTAAGTGGTTCAATCTTACAGCCAACATTTTTGAAAAAAGCTTAATTTCTGGCCTATAGTTCTTACATTCGGTACTATCCTTCCCTTCTTTAGGGATAGCAGCCTCTAACATTTCTGAAGGTGCAGATCCTTTCGTTTTAATTTCATTAAAAACAATTTTCAGATAATCTATAAGAACAGGGGCAAACATTTTATAATAGTGATTCGGGAAACCATCTGGTCCAGGAGATTTGGTCACTTTAAGGGTATTTATAGCTGTTTGGATTTCTTATTCAAGGTTTCTAATTGTTTTTCAGTGATCTTGGGTAGGTCTTTTTGTTTCAGGAAGTCAAGTATTTCTTGTTTTGATGGTTTAATAAATTCATTATTTTCTTCTAAGTTATAAAGAGCTTTATAATAATCAAGAAAGATTTTAGCAATTTCCTCAGGTTTTCTACACTACTTGCCTGCTTTAGATTTTAATATCTTTTTATTTAATCTATTTGCCAAAAGCTTGCCTGGTTTATTCCCTAAGAAGTAATATTTTTGCTGAGATAGCCATATTGATTTATCTATTCTTGCCCTATTTTCCTCATTTGTAACTTAATTGTGGATAATTCATCTATATTAGCCTGGTTTGGGAATATCTTATTATTTCTATCTACTTTAGCTAGTTTAATATTAAATTCTCTTAATGTGAGACCTCTTTGTTTTTTTCCACTGTTTATTCCATTTAATCATTATTCCTCTAACATATGTCTTATGAGCATTCCAAGTCACAGAGTTAATGTTTCTATCAAAAAAGCTCATTATTTCTTCCTTCATAATTTCTCTTTTTTCTAATGATTTTAATAAGCTCATAACAATTTTCATACTATAATTTTTATATCTCTTCTGTTGATGTCCAATTTGCATTGCTAGCATTGTGTGATCTGACCAGTAGTTTGTCTTTATCGCTATACTATTGACCAGTTCAATTGTTAGCGCATCTGGTAATTAATAATCAAGTCTAGAGTAAACCTTATGTCTATGTGAATAATGTGTGAAGTCTCTCTGATTATCATGTAATGCTCTCCAGACATCGCACATATCATATCTAATCAAAGTTCTGAAAAAATAGTTTGCTCTTCTTTTTGCATTACAATCTGGTATAGGTTTAATTAAGGATTTCCTGCCTAGTTCCGTGTTTAAATACATACAGTATTTAGATCACCACAGATTATTAAGTTTCCACTTTTTGCTTTTGTGTACATGTTTCATCCTCTTATTCAGGAAGGTGTTTTGTCCTGAATTAGGTGAGTAAATATTAAAAATTGTATATCACTGATCATTTATACCCAGCCAAATGATATATCTTCCCTCATCATCGATTTCCCTGTATTCTTCTGTCATACTTATAATATTATTTAATATTATTAAATAGAATGGCCACTTCACTGGATTTTTTTTTATATAATTGGCTCTAATCATAAGAGGAAACATTCTAGATAATACATTTGGCTCTTTATCTACCTTCCAATGTGTTTCCTGAAGACAGGCAATGTCTGGATTCTCTGTCTTTTATATGGTGAGTTTAGTCCTTGGATATTTAATGTAATAATCTTAAGTCCCATTATTTTCGTATCCTTTATCTCTCTTCGATATATCTTTAATGCTCTTTATTTGCTAACTCCACTTAATTTTAACACAAAATAAAAAAAACAGATATAGAAAAAAATAAGAAAAAAAATAAAAACAGTTAAACAAACTTTGACATACAAAGTTGAGATTTTTCCTCTCACTAGTTTCTCTTGTCAGAAATAAGATCTAAAATAGTCTGCCTTTTTCATTTTATTCGCCAGGTTGAGAATTGCCTCATCAATAATAGTCCTGGGTTGGTTAGAGAGCTTACTATTTATACCAAGTACATTATTTCCTTAATTTCGTTGTTACTAGTTCTAATTTAAATATTATATAGGCCATAGTTTCTTTAGTTTTATATACAACCTTTTCCCCTTTTATTCTCCCGTATTTAAAATCTTAATATTATTTAGTATTTTTAGTGTACTTACGTAAATTCCTTAAAGATTTAAATTATTATACCCTGTTTCCCCGATGGTAAGACACTGTCTTATTTTTTTTGGAAGGCCAAAATATGCTCTAGGGCTTATTTTCAGGGGGATGCCTTATTTACCCATGAAGAAGACTACAGTACACATTTATTGTTGAAAAAAAACAGAATTTTATTACCTGTATATGGTGAAACCATTGTTTATATACCGTATGCATTTTAAACAGGCTTTATATACAGTAAGTGGTATTGCTCACAGCAAAAGAAACCTGTCTGCGTGTCTCACTTTTGGATGTTCTGGCCGTGAACAAACTCCTGCAGTCTCCGTTAAGGAGGGATGAGGGAATCTGCCTGTGTTTCCTTGCACGGAGTCACGTGCGCGCGCTGCAGTCCTGTCACTTCCTCCTCTTCACTTCATGACGAGGCGCGGCACGCAGCCATGGAGGCAAATACGGTAGACGGAGGGACCACACAGGGTCACCCACCGTACCATCCGAATCGGGTAAGCGCAGGTATCGGTGGGTGGCTTATTTGCGGGGGGTGGCTTATTTGCGGGGGGGTGGCTTATTTGCGGGGGTGGCTTATTTGCGGGGGGGTGCCTTATTTTAAAAAAAATTCTAAAAAGGGGGGGCTGTCTTATTTGATGGCCCTGCCTTATTATCGGGGAAACACGGTACTATTCTTGTGGAATAATTCCTTTATTAAACATACTTTAACAACCAAAATTATTTCGTCTTCATCAGATATAGGATAATCCTTAACTCCTTTAAATTATATACCCCTTTACTTTTATTCCCTTATATGTCTAATATTTTAATACTATTTTGTGATCTTTATACATTTAAAATTAGTTCCCCATTCTTATTTTTTAATCAAATGCTTGTCTCAACTTATCTAGAAAATATGTGCTTCAATTATTAAGTGTTCTAAATACTAATCTATAGGAAACTACTCCATGCAGTGAAGTGTTTTTAGAATACGGTAGGTTCCCAGATCAGAAACAACCAATCAATCTTCCCAACTTCAATCCAAAGTGTTATTGTCTTACTAAAAAAATGTTTTTTATTGTGATATCAGTTATGTTTTTTTCCCTTAGTGTTACACTATGTGATTTTAAATACATTTTTTCTTTGCAGTTATTCCAAACCTTTGAGTTTTTATGTATTTGGAAGAGAAAAAAAGAGGAATTCTAAGTACCCCGATTTCCTCCTACAATCCAATTATTTATTTTATATGTGATAATATTGTAAAAGTGAATTTCCACTTTATTCCTTTTGTTTTTTATTTTACTTTTCAATAACGTTTATTAGTGTTATAGATTCAAATATGTATAAATCTGTGGTAATTTTTATCCAAGATATAACCTAAAGGAGAGGAGGGTTGAAGGGGATGAGGAGAGTTATCTTATTCTACTGTCATTTCAAATAGGATTTGCCATTCCTTCAGGTATTTTTCTGCTTCATTTAAGGAGTTGAATGTAGTCCTCTGATTATTCCTATTAACAAAATTTTTAGTTGGTAATCCCCATCTGTATGGTATTTTCATTTCTCTTAAAGCTATTGTAATTTTCTGAAATTCTCACCTTTTTTTCAAGGTATTACTTGATAGGTCTGAGAAAATAATCAATTTTTCATAAGGTGTCTGAAAATGTTCCATACTCATGGCAGTTCTTAAAATTGATTCTTTATAAGAATAGAAATATCATCTTATTATTACGTCTCTCCTAACCCAGGCCCCTCACCTGACATTCCCATTAGCAGATTATACTATCTGACCCGTAGAGGCAGATAACATATTACATACTAGAATCACTTACCAAACTAGTATCTCAGATGCTTTCCTTTTCCTTTTATATGAAAAAAAAACACTCTAACTTTGCATACCCTTCTACCTAATGAAACTTTACTTTCTTCCTGACCCTTGATATTCCGTATCCTGCCTCTTCCATTCCATTTAAATTGTAAGTAGATAGTTTTCAATCTTGTAGAGTGCCTTGGCCGAAAAAAAACACCTTCTACAAAGATTCTAAGCTCAAAACAGGGCCCTCCATTTTTCTGCAGTTTGTTAAAATTATATTTTTCCTTGTTCTTTTCCCCTGTATAGCGCTACGGAATATGCATTACAAATAAAAGTAATAATAAATAATAAAAGGGGTATCTTTCAGGAAAGCCCCTTGTATTGGTATTCTGTGTACTCTGTCTATCCGATCATTCCCTGAGGTTTCTGGTTTTACAAGTGAGGAAAAAAAAATGTTATATAATTACTTAATTCTTTAGTTATTATACTTTCTGGAATACCTCTGATTCTTAAATTATTTCACCTGGATTGATCTTCATATTGAGTTTGTTTAATTTAAGAGTTTTTATTTCCTCCTCCATTGTTTTCACATGTGTTGTCAAAGAAATATGTTCCTTTGACAATCTGAGGGTAGGGTCTATACAAGCCTAGAGCCACCTGCTATAGACTACAGATTATCTACCCACAAGGACTGCTGGGTTCTTTGAAATTTCGGCATCAGCACCCTAATATCTGGCTTCTGTATCAGTCAGAGTCTCTCCATCAGTAATCAGCACTTCCAGGAGTCCCAGTAACTTTCCTGTGGTAGTGACCAGGACAGGTTACTTGTAGGGTGGATATAGGCTCAGTATCGCAGCCACCGGGAACAAAATAAAAGAGAAAATACAGTTTCAATATGTCTCTGAGTGAACTGATTTATTTTTTGAATGACAGCAGTATTTATAGGGGATAGATATGGAGGGGTGTACATAGCACAACAATGAGAGGGTGTGGCAGACAAACACAAGAGATAGACTCCACATGGGGTCTTACTGTGGCTTCCTGAGATCAATAGGATTAACCTCCAATACACATCCTGCCATCTCTAGCACATATCAGACGTGATTAACTTAATCTGCTAAAAAACGTCCAGAGCGGATTATAAATACAATGGAGGTGTTTATGTACATATTTCAGTGGCTGGAGCCAAGCTGTATGTCTTTTGATGAGCTCAATGGGCCAACACCCAGGCTGAGAAAAAGGGGTCCGTGACAAAATCAGTACTCAATTATGTTGTATCCCAGCTTCTTCAATGTAAATCCGGTCTGCCAAGATATATACGTTTAATGGCTGTGAACTCTAGTTAATATCCAAAACATGAGGCTTATATCACAGTTATAAAGAACTTATAGTCCTTTCAGATTCATGTCTCTCTCTCCTTTCAATGGCTTCTATTCATTCAGATTATATTTAAAACTCATTGAGCTTATCTCCGGTATTAGAGTTCACATATAATTCTCCTTATCACTCAAACCTTCACAGGAGCTTGCTTGTCTTATATAATGATATATTAGCCTTCAGTAAGACAACAGCTTAACAGCCCACACTTTTTTGTGCAGCTCTCTTTCTAATTCATCCTGTAAATGGGCATTAACTTTTCCCTTATTCAGGATCACTTGAAATCTTTACCCTCTTTGTACATAATATCCATATTGCTTTCCAGCTTCTAATTTTTAAAGAGTATGCATTAAAATATACCAGTCATTTAGACTTTATATCAACATGTAATTTATCTGTCATGATATACAAAAGACTTGCAAGGGAGCAAATTCCAGATACTCTTTATCAGTTCTTAAGCTCTTTATGCTTGTCATGTGTAGTACTGTCATGGGTTTTGAGGGTAAAAAGAATACCACACCCATCTATTATTTACATTATATGGTTGTCCATTGGTCTTGTTACTACTGTGTAAACACTGACACATTTATGGTATACTTTTTTTTAACATGTGAGGGGTTCAATACTTTTCCTTTGTACAAATTACATTTCTATTAAACAAATCAAATCAAAACTTGGGGACAGAGGTCATACATATTAATATTAATCCAGTTTAATATTTTGTACCAGAGCGCT
Source organism: Discoglossus pictus (assembly GCA_027410445.1). Lineage (NCBI taxonomy): Eukaryota > Metazoa > Chordata > Amphibia > Anura > Alytidae > Discoglossus > Discoglossus pictus. The sequence continues at coordinate 251,237,032 of CM050163.1, forward strand.
CTCAAGCAGATAGAAACAGATATACACAACATATTTATCAATACATTCTAATTTATACATATACATGCAAACTGGGAGTAACTATTTATGATTGGTGAAAACCAACCTTATGACGATGAGGAAGAAAGTTATCTATTGGCATAGAGAAGGTTAAGGTCTTTGGTCTCTTCCTAGTCTTTTCTACTTTTTCTGGGGTCTTTCCTTCTTCTGTACTATTTTCTGGCTGGTCTTTTCTGGCTTATCTGACAGTCCTGTTTGTGGATATACCTGACTGTCATCCTTGGGCATCCTATGCCCCATTCATATCTTCCCTAAGATATATTACTATATCTGTCTATCCAAATTCTATTCTATCTCCTCAGCTCTTCCTAACAAACCAATAACACAAAGAGGGATTACTTCAGACTATCTTGAGAAGGGATCCTAAAAAATAGACAGGGGTTATTCTGAAATTCTATACATGGTATGTATAAACTGGTCTAACTTTCTAATTTGTAGTAGAGTTAAAATTAGCCCAATATACCACAATCCTTCTGTTACCCTTTTGGGGGTGGTCACAGAATCCAGACTCATTAGCATCTTTCTTCAGGACTGTGGGTGTTAATATATTTCAATTTGTGCATGTATTCTCTACAACAGACTGATTGGCTTTATTCAATAATATAACCCTTTAACTCTGTTACAAAACAAATTATTAAAAACACCTATACAGCAAACCAGACTTAGCAATACTCCACATATATAGTCTTGTATCACACAATCAACAAAACTGTTTTACATCATTATTGATTTAATTGACTGATTTGATAAATTAAATTAAATGTAATCAATGTTGATGTAAGACCAGTAACCCAATAATAGCTTGCCAATACCTAAATACAAAGGTTATTTAGCTTGCAATCTCAGATACAATATAACCAATTTTGATACATATTGCTTCAATATATGTTTCTATATTCTAACTGCCACAGAGATTGTTATACCATATCTAGCTATTTACTGCTTTCATAGAGTAACAGCTTATATTGCTAATTATTAATATAATATATACTGTATCAAATAGTCAGCGGATTGTTTATACACTCTGCATATCATTTCTGTATTGCACTAACCAAATAATAGACTGTTCTAACCAAACTTTATAAGATTATATACACTGTTTATATACTCCTATATTGATATAATCAAATATAAATTGTATTAAAATAAATTGTTAATCCACATTTGATAAGTTTGAATACACTGCTTATTGATCTCTGTATTGATCTAACCAAATATAAAGTGTGTTAAGACTAATTGTTATCCAACCATCCAAAAGCGATTGTAAATATCAATTCCCTTTCCTAGCTTACTGACTTACTAGCCTAGCTGTATTCTTTAATATCCAAAGATTAAAATCCTGGTTCATTATGGGCCCACATATATTGAAAGATTTATATGTGGATGCTTGGAAAAGTATAAAACAATAAGCAGATTTAAAACATTGACTACTTTTGAAAATCTAATCATATCCAATAATAATTCACATTTGATATCAAAATGTTTTAGAATTTTGAAAAGGAGGTATGAGGAAGGAAAAACTATTAAAATGCAGTTGAGGGAAAGGGACTTAAAACTAGTATGGACAAATAAAGTATGGTTCAAAGAAACATCATTTGCAAGGTGGTTTATAAAGCATCCAGCGTTTAGAGAGGTGCAGTTTAAACTACTTAACAAGTGGTATATTGTACTAACAAAATTGTACAAAATGAAAAATGATAATAATCAGAAGTTTTGTTGGAGAGAAATTGGATATATAGGAGCACATTTTCACATCTGGTGGGAATGCGAGATATTAAAAAAATTGTGGCAGAACTGCATCATACAGATCTCAAAAGGAGTGAAAATCAGGCTTTGATAATTCAAATTTGCGCAGTGATAAAATGGCTCATAACTTCATATTGGAAGCAAGCCAAGGCTCAAAATTGGTCAGAAGTTAAAAAAGGGTGGATAATAGAAATAGAGAATTTGAAAAAGATTTTCTTTCAACCAATCAATTAAACTGTAAGCTATGGGATAAACATTTTCAGTAAGTCCTTTTTGGATTATTAATGGTGAAATTAAATATTTTCCTTGGATCATCCTTAGAACCCACTTGGTTTATATGTTTTGTTTAATAAATAAAAGCTGGGGAATTTGTGCAATATAAGTAATGTATAGGTTTATAAACTCACGTGCTTGATAAGAGTATCTATTTCCCTTTGTGAAGAAAATAATAACATAAAGAGGATCCAGAAGAAAGGAGAAGTAGATACAAAATATTAAGAATTAATTATGCTACATTGTGTGTTTATGCTCTTCATTATGTAATCAAGATGTATTGTGATGTTTTTGTAAATTTTGCTCAAAAAAATAAATAAAAAAATAACTAAATATCAAAGCTTACAAGTGTAAACACTTATAACTGTTTATTTGTGATATTTACTGCTTTACCAATAAGTGCTATTTCTGCTCCTGTAAAAACTCCTGTTAGGCTGCCTTGCCATTTTGAAAAGCACATTTTCAAAATTATTCTATGGCTCTCGCAAAAAAAAAAATGCTATTTCTCTCTAGCTCAAACATGTGCTCTATACCTGCTTACAGGAGACTCCAAGTCTGAATCTCAGTATTCTCTTTAGCAGCTCTAAGGATTGGTACCAACTAACATGAACACACTACATTAGCCCAAACATCCTCCGTATCCCTATAGATATACTCTTCCAATGACAGAGTAGGGTTTAATAATAATAAAAACGAATACAGGGGGTTTATGACCTCTCTGCCTATGACCCGCTATTCACTATGATCTGTACAGACCCCCATGAAAAACTAAGCATTGACCATGGAGGTGATTATGGACCGCCATGGCATCTAAAGTTATCTCCTTTAATATGGGGGTCATCAAAGACCTCCATGGCACCCTTCCTACCATCACAGAGATTCATATTGGATCCCTATGGACCTTAACCTACCCATAGGGGTCCTTAACAAATTCTAATAGCCCATAACGCTAAAAAACACCCTGCATAAAATAAACAAATACACTTGTAAGGGGAGAAAATATACATTACCTATTATGATGCTCTCCGGTGATGATTACCAATGTCCAAGTTCCTCACTCTTCAGCCCTGGATAAGCAGGCAATTCCATGTTGATTCAAGAATCTGTCTTCTTTTTTCTTGATAGAAATCCTGCCTACACGCTCACCCACCATCAATCTTTGGGGAAAGCACTATGGACACCGGATTCTAAGCTCAAAGACAGGGCCCTCCATCTTTGTAATGTGTTAATATTGTTTTGCCTTGATCACAACATATGTATAGCGCTACAGAATATGTTGGAGTGTTACAAATAAACAATAATAATAATAATAATATGAGGAAATAAACTAGATGAAAATGATCTAAACATTAATACAGATAATAGAGAATGGAATAAAAGTTTAGTTTTTTTAAGTAATACATGTAGAAATTACACTTTATTAGAAACTTGTCTTAAATTGACTCATAGAATGTATATGGAACCAACAAAATTACATAATATATTAAAAAATCAGTCAGATGATTGCTTTTGACGATGTGACATAAAGGGCCATAATTGATGAAATTGATCAATAGTTAGGAAAATATAGCAGAAAATTGAAGATATATTGTAGACAAATAATATTTATACCACAAATTTGTTAAAAAATAATGTAACCTATAGAATTACAATTTGCAAATAAAAACAGCAATAATTTGGGTTTTTTAAAATTACATATTGCAACTGGATGAAAAAAATTAGATATCTCCTTCTGATATATTAGAGAAAAAAAACAAAGTGGCCTATAGTGTTGTCGCAAACATAAATTTTTCGTTTCAAGAAACGCGAACGCGAACCGCCGCAAATGTTCGCGAACCGGCGAACCCGGCGAACCGCCATAGACTTCAATGGGCAGGCGAATTTTAAAACCCACAGGGACACTTTCTGGCCACAATAGTGATGGGAAAGTTGTTTCAACGGGACTAACACCTGGACTGTGGCATGCCAGAGGGGGATCCATGGCAAAACTCCCACAGAAAATTACATAGTTAATGCAGAGTCTGGTTTTAAGCCATAAAGGGCATAAATTACCTAACATTCCTAAATTGTTTGGAATAACGTGCTTTAAAACATCAGGTATGATGTTGTATCGATCAGGTAGTGTAAGGGTTAGGCCCGCTTCACAGTGACAGACCAAACTCCCCGTTTAACGCACCGCAAACAACCGCAAACAGTCCATTTGCACAACCACAAACTCCCCATTTGCACAAGGTTGGATACCAATCTAGCCATGTCCCGTTCCTTGTCCTCACTGATGTCATTGAAGGTCTCTTCCTCCACCCAGCCACCAAGGGTCCCCGAAAGGTGACAACAAGCCCCCTGGGACGCCTGCTGTGTTTGGTCTTCCACCTCCTCAAAGCCACCTTCCTCCTCTGACTCCTCTTCTTCAGACTTCTCTCACTGCGTTGTCTCTCTTTGCATTATTATAAGGTGTGTTAAGTAGTACTACTCTTATCAGTTTAATACTTGTTACGTCACCTATCAGGGGGCGTGTATAAGGCCTGGATTTTTAGAACCGGGAGATGGAAAAAGATGCTTTGTTGGTCGTATCACTTCAATTTTGGGGCACGGCACGTGCAATCAAAGGTGCCACCAGATAGGAGTGGCGTGTTTGTAAGTACTACTCTTATCAGTTTAATACTTGTTACGTCACCTATCAGGGGGCATGTATAAGGCCTGGATTTTTAGAAACAGGAGATGGCAAAAGATGCTTTGTTGGTCGTATCACTTCAATTTTGAGGCACGGCACGTGCAATCAAAGGTGCCACCAGATAGGAGTGGCGTGTTTGTAAGTACTACTCTTATCAGTTTAATACCTGTTACAGCACCTATCAGGGGGCGTGTATAAGTCCTGGATTTTTAGAAACAGGAGATGGAAAAAGATGCTTGGTTGGTCGTATCACTTCAATTTTGGGGCACGGCACGTGCAATCAAAGGTGCCACCAGATAGGAGTCGCGTGTTTGTAAGTACTACTCTTATCAGTTTAATACTTGTTACGTCACCTATTAGGGGGCGTGTATAAGGCCTGGATTTTTAGAACCAGGAGATGGAAAAAGATGCCTTGTTGGTCGTATCACTTCAATTTTAAGGCACGGCACGTGCAATCAAAGGTGCCACCAGATAGGAGTGGCGTGTTTGTAAGTACTACTCTTATCAGTTTAATACCTGTTACAGCACCTACCAGGGGGCGTGTATAAGGCCTGGATTTTTAGAACCGGGAGATGGAAAAAGATGCTTTGTTGGTCGTATCACTTCAATTTTGGGGCACGGCACGTGCAATCAAAGGTGCCACCAGATAGGAGTGGCGTGTTTGTAAGTACTACTCTTATCAGTTTAATACCTGTTACAGCACCTATCAGGAGGCGTGTATATGGCCTGGATTTTTAGAACCAGGAGATGGAAAAAGATGCTTTGTTGGTCGTATCACTTCAATTTTGGGGCACGGCACGTGCAATCAAAGGTGCCACCAGATAGGAGTGGCGTGTTTGTAAGTACTACTCTTATCAGTTTAATACCTGTTACAGCACTTATCAGGGGGCGTGTATAAGGCCTGGATTTTTAGAACCGGGAGATGGAAAAAGATGCTTTGTTGGTCGTATCACTTCAATTTTGGGGCACGGCACGTGCAATCAAAGGTGCCACCATATAGGAGTGGCGTGTTTGTAAGTACTACTCTTATCAGTTTAATACTTGTTACGTCAACTATCAGGGCACGTGTATAAGGCCTGGATTTTTGGGACCGGGAGATGGAAAAAGATGCTTGGTTGGTCGTATCACTTCAAATTTGGGGCACTTTGTGACATTAGCTTCTTACGCTCAAACATGTCCTTTACAGGCACCTGACTATGGGCAGATGAGCAGGAACTGCTCAAGGCGAGAGACGGAGTGGCGGATGGTTGAGAGGGGGCAAGGAGGACAGCAGTGGTTGTACTCATGTGTTGGTCTGGAGTCACCCAAATATTAGGTCTCAACCTGTAGAGGATAAGGGAACCAGGCTACTCTAGACCTCATTCATCATTACAGGTTTTGACAGATTGGTACTATGCGTGCAAGCTACTGTGACAACAGATATGAGTGGCACTGTGCACTTGCAGAAGTTATATCATCCTCATCATCCACCCCTGTATCTCTTTACCCCCTCCCTCATCATCCTCCCCTGTGTCTCTTCCCCCCCTCCCTCATCATCCTCCCCTGTGTCTCTTTCCCCCCTTCCTCATCACCCTCCCCTGTGTCTCATCCCCCCTCCCTCATCATCCTCCCACCTCCCTCATTATCCTCCCCTGTATCTATTTACCCCCTCCCTCATCATCCTCCCCTGTGTCTGTTTCCCCCCTCCCTCATCATCCTCCCCTGTGTCTCTTTCCCCCCTCCCTCATCATCCTCCCCTGTGTCTCTTCCCCCCCTCCCTCATCATCCTCCACTGTGTCTCTTTGCCCCCTTCCTCATCACCCTCCCCTGTGTCTCATCCCCCCCTCATCATCCTCCCACCTCCCTCATCATCCTCCCATGTATCTCTTTACCCCCTCCCTCATCATCCTCCCCTGTGTCTGTTTCCCCCTCCCTCATCATCCTCCCCTGTGTCTCTTTCCCCCCTCCCTCATCATCCTCCCCTGTGTCTGTTTCCCCCCTCCCTCATCACCCTCCCCTGTGTCTCATCCCTCCTCCCTCATCATCCTCCCACCTGCCTCATCATCCTCCCCTGTATCTCTTTACCCCCTACCTCATCATCCTCCATCGTGTCTGTTCCCCCCCCCCTCATCATCCTCCCCTGTGTCTCTTCCCCCCTCCCTTTATCATCCTCCCCCCTCCCTTGATGATAAGGGGGGGGAGAGACACAGGGATAAGTGTGAGAGGTGTTAGGGTAAGGGGTGTTAGGGATAAGGGTGAGGGGGTTAGGTGTTAGGGTGAGGGGTGTTAGGGCTAAGTGTGAGGGGTGTTAGGGTGAGGGGTGTTAAGGATAAGTGTAAGGGGTGTTAGGGTGAGGCATGTTAGGAATAAGTGTGAGGGGTGTTAGGTCTTAGGGATAAGTGTGAGGGGTGTTAGGGTTAGGGTAAGGGGTGTTAGGGATAAGTGTGAGGGGTGTTAGGGTGAGGGGTGTAAGGGGTAAGTGTGAGGGGTGTTAGGGTTAGGGTGAGGGGTGTTAGGGATAGGTGTTAGCGTGAGGGGTGTTAGGGATAAGTGTGAGGGGTGTTAGGGTTAGGTTTTAGGGTTAGGTGTTAGGGATAAGTGTGAGGGGTGTTAGGGTTAGGGTGAGGGGTGTTAGGGATAGGTGTTAGGGTGAGGGGTGTTAGGGATAAGTGTGAGGTGTGTTAGGGTTAGGTGTTAGGTGTTAGGGATAAGTGTGAGGGGTGTTAGGGTTAGTGTGAGGGGTGTTAGGGATAGGTTTTAGGGTGAGGGGTGTTAGGGATAAGTGTGAGGGGTGTTAAGGTTAGGGTGAGGGGTGTTAGGGATAGGTGTTAGGGTGAGGGGTGTTAGGGATATGTGTGAGGGGTGTTAGGGTTAGGGTGAGGGGTGTTAGGGATAGGTGTTAGGGATAAGTGTGAGGGGTGTTAGGGTTAGCTTTTAGGGTTAGGTGTTAGGGATAAGTGTGAGGGGTGTTAGGGTTAGGGTGAGGGGTGTTAGGGATAGGTGTTAGGGCGAGGGGTGTTAGGGATAAGTGTGAGGGGTGTTAGGGTTAGGGTGAGGGGTGTTAGGGTTAGGTGTTAGGGTGAGGGGTGTTAGGGATAAGTGTGAGGGGTGTTAGGGATAAGTGTGAGGTGTGTTAGGGTAAGGGTGAGGGGTGTTAGGGATAGGTGTTAGGGTGAGGGGTGTTAGGGATAAGTGTGAGGGGTGTTATGGTTAGGGGTTAGGGTTAGGTGTTAGGGATAAGTGTGAGGGGTGTTAGGGTTAGGGTGAGGGGTGTTAGGGATAGGTGTTAGGGTGAGGGGTGTTAGGGATAAGTGTGAGGGGTGTTAGGGTTAGGTGTTAGGGTTAGGTATTAGGGATAAGTGTGAGGGGTGTTAGGGTAAGGGGTGTTAGGGATAAGGGTGAGGGGGTTAGGTGTTAGAGTGAGGGGTGTTAGGGATAAGTGTGAGTGGTGTTAGGGTTAGGGTGAGGGGTGTTAGGGATAGGTGTTAGGGTGAGGGGTGTTAGGGATAAGTGTGAGGTGTGTTAGGGTTAGGTGTTAGGGATAAGTGTGAGGGGTGTTAGGGTTAGGGTGAGGGGTGTTAGGGATAGGTTTTAGGGTGAGGGGTGTTAGGGATAAGTGTGAGGGGTGTTAGGGTTAGGGTGAGGGGTGTTAGGGGTAGGTGTTAGGGTGAGGGGTGTTAGGGATATGTGTGAGGGGTGTTAGGGTTAGGGTGAGGGGTGTTAGGGATAGGTGTTAGGGCGAGGGGTGTTAGGGATAAGTGTGAGGGGTGTTAGGGTTAGGGTGAGGGGTGTTAGGGTTAGGTGTTAGGGGTGTTAGGGATAAGTGTGAGGGGGGTTAGGGATAAGTGTGAGGGGTGTTAGGGTTAGGGGTGTTAGGGATAGGTGTTAGGGTGAGGGGTGTTAGGGATAAGTGTGAGGGGTGTTAGGGTTAGGGGTTAGGGTTAGGTGTTAGGGATAAGTGTGAGGGGTGTTAGGGTTAGGGTGAGGGGTGTTAGGGATAGGTGTTAGGGTGAGGGGTGTTAGGGATAAGTGTGAGGGGTGTTAGGGTTAGGGTGAGGGGTGTTAGGGATAGGTGTTAGGGTGAGGGGTGTTAGGGATAAGTGTGAGGGGTGTTAGGGTTAGGTGTTAGGGTTAGGTATTAGGGATAAGTGTGAGGGGTGTTAGGGTAAGGGGTGTTAGGGATAAGGGTGAGGTGGTTAGGTGTTAGGGTGAGGGGTGTTAGGGATAAGTGTGAGTGGTGTTAGGGTTAGGGGGAGGGGTGTTAGGGATAAGTGTGAGGGGTGCTAAGGTGAGGGGAGGACGATGATAAGGGGGGGAAGAGACACAGGGGTGTCCTTGCAGCAGAGATCAAAAGAGTCCTTCAGGACTGTATTGCACACTGTGTACAGTAGCCTAGCTATGGTTTTCCCTATTGATGCAGTATCACCTACACTCAGCCTCCTCTCAGTAAGACTGCAAGTTAGTTATGATTCCAAAATGACTGCTGTCCATGAGTTAGAAGGCTCTGGAAGGGAGTGTATGCTGCTGATTGGCTGGAATGTGTCTGCTGACTGTGACATGCAGGGTCAAAGTTTGCTTAATGATAAAGTATAGGGGGCTGGTCGAATCTCGCATATGTTCGCAGTTCGCCGCGAACATGCTATGTTCGCCGGGAACAGTTCGCCGGGGAACTATTCGGACATCTCTAGTGGCCTACTTCGATAGACTAACTTAGAAAACCGCCTGGACCTTGCGTGTTAGTCGTGCGCCAGGCAGCATCAGCAGCAAAAGTACTGTTTGCCGCTAGATGGCGCTGTCAACATTTGTAATCAAATAAAGTGTAAAGTGCTTTGTATAGTGACTTTTTTGAGCTGTCTGTCAGATACTTCTACATCCAGGCAGTGAGCAGCAATGGCCAGAACCTCACACTCACCCTCCAGGCTGTGTACCAGGGAGGAGTCAGCACTTGAGCCTCTGCATGCAGCACCCCACACCAGGCTCCTGTCTGCACTCACACCACCATTAGGAGCCAGGAATGCAGTGACACACAGGCCATGTGTACCCACAGCACTCACACTAAGCCTCCCCTCGCACTGCCTGTCTGGGCTAAAAGCGACTAATCTGTAACATTTGTTTCTTTTGCATCTTCCAGCTATTTGCCAAATAATTATTGTGTTAACTTAAAGGGTGCTGGCTGTAACTGTGAGACATGCACACTTCCATTGTGTGTCTGAGTAACTACATTGAAAGTGTCAGAAGTCCCTGCTAGTTTGTTTGAGAGGACATTGGACCTTGCGTGCTTAAACCCCTGTGCTATGCAGCTCTGCGCAGCAAAACAGTAGGTAATGTGCATTGAAGACATCAGCACTCTGTCCAGCAGACCAGGGCGGAGAGAGCTAGGTGACATCTACCGGCCAGCAGCAGTTTTGCTGCTGGCACATTACTAACACACAAGGTGCAACCAGTTATTACCTTATGACAAGAAATAGGCCTCTTGGATCAATAGAGTTATAACAAAAAATTAGAACTTTGGAAAAATTAAGAGGATATTAGTATATATGTTGCAAATTACATTTTATTTTATGTTTAATTGTTTTGCTAAATAAAGAAAAATAAACATAGGAAGAGAAGGTTACAGAAGTTAAGATTGTATAACATAATCCTTGAATAATTTATATTTGTCTAATGTTCTTCATTTAATACAAGTTATTTATTTGTATAATGATTATGAATCACCTAGCGTGTGAGGGTAAGACATACCACTAACAATGTGTATCTACTAATATACAGCTGTTTGAAACATCAGGCAACAAAAAACACTGATATCACTAACGACTTCAAGTGGGGGTATGGTCACACATGCAAATAGCACTTCAATTGGGAGAGATAAATCACAACTACTAAATAAATAAATAGTTGACTGGTGACCTCAATGTCTTCCAGACAATCAATGTTAGTCACGTGACGAGAGGGAAGTGAAGACAGACACAGCCCACCAGGCAGGTAATTTTCATTTAAAAAGCATTTTATTTACAGATGGCTTTATTGTTGATAATATATATATACTAGCGACTTGCCCGTCAAAAAATGACGGCAATGTGATGTATATGTTTGTCAAGTTGTTTAGTTATTAACATATATTTTTGACCCTTGTAAGTATTTTAATATGAACGTGTATTTTTGTAAAATGTTGATGTAATGGTTTTTTAAAATGTAATTAGTATCTGAAGAATTGTTAACTTTAATATACATTGAAGGAATAGGAAAGCAAAAAGTAAAAACCCTTCTTTAAACGTTGCGAATTTTAACATGAAGTTTAAACTATATGTAAGCAATAACCATCAAAGTATATATTTTTAAACTTGAACTTTATTTTTTATGTAAGTTTAGAAGTTAACAAAACATTTGTATAATTTTGAACATTATAAACAGGAACATAGTGAATACATTTTGTAACCTAATTTTTTATTAAAAGTATTAACATTTGAATGTAAAAACAATTGACATTTAAATTAATCAGTATTAAAATTCAATTTCTATCACAATAATTGTTAACTTGAATATACATTGAATGTAGAGGAAGGCATACAGTAAAACTCTTCTTAAAACGTACGTAATTAAAGTAATTTATTACTGAGCACATAAACTGGCGATAAACATTAATGTAGGTAGTAATCTTAAGATAACAGACAATATTTACATTGTGACTTAAAAGGTGCTTGACCTGTTAACATCCACTTTGTAATCTGTTGAATGAAATAACTTGAAAATATATTTTTTAAACTTGTAACATTAGAAACATTAACATAGTGACTTAACATTTTAACATAATTTTTACTAACAATGCAAGGCAAGTATTTTGTGAGGCAAATCATTCATAAACATGACTTCCATTAATTATGACTGAGTTAACCAACCAATTGTTATGTATTTTGCAATGCTTTAAAAAAATCTTTGCATCGTTAATTTGTATCCTTCAAAGTTATAGTACTTCATAGTAGACAATGTTTTTAGTAAAAATACGTCCATCTTCTAATAAATCACCTTGACTTTCATTGTTTTCAATGTAAACTTTAATAGCCTGTGGATTTTTGCACCGTGACAACGCAACGTACAATTGACCATGTGCAAAAACTGGTTCTTCCAAGAAAATACCCACAGATTTGAAAGTTTGACCTTGCGATTTATTAATGGTCATGGCAAATGCCATAATAATGGGAAATTGTCTTCTTTGAAGTATAAAAGGGAGACTACTTTCACTTGGTGCTAAATCTATTCTTGGTATGAAAACTCTCTCTCCTTTATGGGTCCCAGTTAAAATTTCAGCATCTATAAAATGGTCCTTTAATTGTTGAACAATTAATCTTGTGCCATTGCATAGGCCTTTTTTGGGGTTCATATTTCGCAGTAACATGATAATTGCACCTTTCTTTAGCTGCAAAATATGTGGTGGCATTCCAGAAGGAGTTAAAGAGTTTATGAATTCAGTTGAAAAGTTAGCCTGACTTTCATTGTCATCAGCAAGTACAGAATCAGCACTGTGATAATTTCTTTGTGGTGCATAATTTTTTTTAAAGATTTCATTATTGAGGATTAATGCATCTTTATTTTTACACGTCAGTATGACTTGGTTGGCAAGCTCGGAATATTCTTCGTTATTTATGCTCCCTTCAAATATAGCCGATATAATATCTTGTTGACAAATCATATGAGGTGGGATCTCTACAGTGTCATCAGGTAAATGTAGTATTTTTTCTGTTCTGCCTTCTCCAATTTTAATAAGCCAATCATTGAAATCAGTTTGGCCTTCTGATCTCATATTTTGTTGCAGTTGAAGATGGGTAAAATGTTTCCATACTATACTTGACTTTATACATGTTTCTATAATGTCAGTTCGATTTCCATGTACAACGACAGGTAATGTTTGTCTGAAATCGCCACCCAACAACATTACCTTTCCACCAAATGGAAAAGTATTCTCCATGACTTCACGAAGCAAACGGTCAATACATTGGAGGGCATAGCATGACATCATTGTGGCCTCATCTATTATAATTAATTTACATTTCTTCAATTTCTTTGCTTGTAAGGATGTCATGCGAATATCTGACACAGAATTTTCTAAAATAGGCACTGGCAGTTTAAATCCACTATGAACAGTTCTTCCACCTTCTAATAAAAGTGCAGCAATTCCAGTAGTGGCAAACGCCATTGCTATTTTTCCTTGGGCTCGTACTGAACTCATTAATAAATTGTACAAATATGTTTTTCCTGATCCGCCAGGTCCATCAAGATAGAAATAACGCTCTGTCACCATGTCATCATCTATAGCATTTTTAATGGCATGAAATGCTTGCAATTGTAGTGTATTTAAAGTTGCAAGTCTTTCTTCTGTTCTTTCTGCTTGTAGTTGAATGTCATAGTCTTCAAAGTTAATGTCATCTATAAGACCTGGATCAGGCAAATTAAAACTTGCACAACTTAATCCATGAGTTAAAAAGACTTCTTGGATTTCCATTAACGCTTTTAAGTGTGCAATGGGTTCATTGTATCGTCGCATAAAGTCTTCAGCCATATTACTTTTAAAAGTCTCCCACAAAGCTAATGCATTTGGAGCATTTGAGAAGATACAAATAAAAGCAAATTGTTCTCTCATCTGTCGTGGCATTTGACATTGTGCTGCTTCTTCTAAACATCTTTCCCACTCTGTATCATCAGCGAGTAAGTTTCTATGTCTTGCAGCTAAATGGAAGGATTCATATACAATGTCATTAACAGTTCTTAATTGTTCAAAACTTTGTGCTCCTGGAACATTTAAAAGTAATATCCGTAAGCAAAAACGTTCAACATCTCTTGGACTGACTGTGTAAATTCGTGGAATTATTTTATTGCCTCTGGTTTTTCTTGGTCTCCATAATCCATTCACAAAAACATAGTGATATGGAATTTTAATATATAAGTATTGTGTTGCTTCAGCATCAGTGGAATTTAATGCAAACCATGCAGTTAGTGTAGTGTGATGATCTTCACTTTGGGCCAATGCATTCATTTCATTTCCAGCATGGAAATAGACTAAATGTCGTTGTGGCAAATGTACTGCTAACCTATATACTGCATGTGATCTATCATGCATTTCAAATTTTAAAAGCCGCCACATAGCTTCTGGCGCACTGACATAGCGAGCATCTACATGAGATGCAAGTTCATCATGTACTAACTCACTACTTTCAGGGTTGTCTGCACTTTTGACGACTACAGTAGCTGCATCGTAACCTTTGTAAATATATTTGTAGACATATTTAATGGATTTGATGGAAGTGCAGGCTTCTACGTTGATGTGGGCGTTGTACTTCATGAGTAAATGTGGATTGTAGGGTACTACATATCTATTGTCCACTTTTTTTCCACGAATAATGGCACTATCTCCTTCTCTTCTTTTATAAAGTGGATATCCATCACAATTGGCATAGGTTTTGTCTCTATAATCTTTTGGAAATTCTTTGGAACATTTATTATTTTCCATACATGGTGATTGTGGATTAAGGTCACCACAGGGTCCATGAATCATGCGATGAGTAACAATCTCATATAGTCTACCATATAGTTCTGGATCTGGTAGTTCAGCAACAATGACTGCATCCACTATGTCTGAAGTATCTAATTTATCTTTTTCTTGAAGTATTATTAGAAGATGTGCATGTGGAAGGCCTCTTTTTTGGAATTCAATGGTATATACATAAGCAAGACATTTGCCAAATAACTGATTTATAGTGAAGTCACGTATTAATTCATTTAATTTAATCTTAAAAACTCTGGCTACTAAATCTGGTCGATCTGAAGCAGTTTGTCCAAGAAGTAGATTTAGTGTAATTTCTGGCCATTGTGGATTACATGTAAATGTCACAAATAGATCGGGTTTGCCAAATTTTGTCACAATAGCCATAGCATCATTGTATCTTTCTCTCATATTCCGAGGAGATCCTTGAAAGGAAGATGCTAAAATGATGGCTTTGCCAGCTGTCATGTCTCTGCTTGTAGCCACGTCAGCAACATAGTCCATGAGTCCAGAATATTGTTCTACACGGAGTTTATCTTGTTGATATTTGATAAAGTTTAAATTATTTGCCTCAACTTGCAAATATGAATCAATAATCCATTGTTGTGTTAGTTTCCCACCACATAAAATTGGATTAAATACATTGCGAATGGCAATTTGAGCTACTTTAAATTCAAGCATAGAAACATTATTTCGGATTCTGGCTTTAGCATTTGGGTAACTGGGAAGAGTTAATTTTGGTTGCCAACCTGCTTCTCCGTGTGGGAAAAAGATGGGATATGTCATTGGATCTAAATTTGGACTTAAGATACTCATATTATTAAACGGTTGGTCCTCATTTCTAGGATATATTCGAATGTCTCTTTGAAATGGTGGTTCTCCTTCATCATTCTGAAACACCATTGCAACCTCATTTGTTGTTGGATAGTTATAACGACGTTTATCAGTATGTCTGTCTCTTTTAAGCACCATATTAACCTTCGGCATTCGTAATTGATGTGTTTGTGAATTAAGTAGTTGTTCATTTTCTACTTCTGCCAATTTTTTATAAGCTTTACTGTAGGGATTGTTGTCCATAATGTTATTTAGCTCTATGAAAACAGTGGGTAAGCATTTTTTATTTTCTTCCATCTGCATACGTTGGTCAACAGCTTCCATTGTATCTAGGACATATAGTTGAGCGAATTTTCTTTTATTTCCTTCCTCTGGATGTAAATGGGAAGTGCGATGATAAATTTGTCCTTGGACTTTAAAACAGTAAGGACCATGTCCGGGTACATTAGCAGCTAATGTTGCCCCCATGGATGCAAAGGATATGGCACTATTGTAGGATCTTATGTTTGTCTTAAAATTTTTGTAGCTTGGAAAAGTAGGTTCAGTCATAATATTTTGTAAATAAATTGGAAATTCTTTCCTTTCTGGAAGTTTGAACTTGCCTTTTTGACAACAACTAATAAATTGTCCATCTCTGGGTCTCTCCTGTTTAAAATAATAAGCCTCACAAAACTGACATTGAGTAGTCATGTCCCCACAACTATGAACCTCTACTGCTAAAGACTTGAGTAGAGGACAATTTGCAAAGCATATAGGATTTTGACTTTCATATTCATCAGGTGAAATGTCATATAATGTTTCAACAACAGGTTCTAAATGTTTTGTTTTTTTCGTTGCTTTTCTTGGTATATGTTGTATTGTTTGAGGTAAAATGTCATGTAATGTTTCATGAAACGGTTCTAAATGCTTTGTTTTCTTTGTTGCTTTTTTTGGTATCTCTTGTCTTTTTTCTGGTAAAATGTCATCTGATGTTTGAGCAACAGGTTGTAAATGCTTTATTTTCTTTTTTTTTTTTTTTGACATATCTTTAATTTCTGCAAGTGACAATCTTTTGCTTGCAATTCTTTTGCGTTCTTTTTCTCGTCGAATTTCCTTCTTCTCCGGTGTCTGCTGGCTGTCTGCTCTCTGTCGTCGTTCTCTAGCTTGGCGTCTTTTCTTTTCTTGTTTACTCTCATTATCAGCCATGTTAATCTGTAAAAATAAAATAATGTACCATTAGTTTATTTTGAGATGTTAAGTTGTTTTTCATGAGAAATAGTTATCAATAGTGTGTTAACATTTTATAGTTAATCAATTTCAATGCGGTCAATTGAATAAAAGTCTAAATAAGGGCATGATATAATTATTTAAAGACATTTTTATTTATTAAACATGTATCCAAAAGCAAGTGTTTCAGTAACTAAAAAGGTATTTTAAAAAAGATGTTATGTCCTTATTTACAGCACTATTCAATTTGTCAAATGGCAATTAAATTAGGGTTTAGGACTGGAATGTTACAATGACAAATTGTATAGATTCTGTGTTTTTAGACTTTTTTGGACTATGCCAATTTATTTTTTAAGTTTACATTGAAGTTTGTATTTATTGTTAAAGATTATTGGCCCTAAAAGACAAATAAGAGATAGATGATAGATATTACTTTTTATACTGTACCTTGGTTGAAGTTTGATTTCAAGCAAAATTCTTTGTTGGTCCTGTGTTGAAAGCCTTCGTCCGATGGTCTGGTCCTGTGTTGAAAGTCCTCGTCCGATGGTGTAGTCCTCTGTTGAAAGTCCTCGTCCTCTGGTGTGGTCCTCAGTTCCAACTCCTGTTCCGATGTACTTGACGCAGTATCTGTTATAAAATAAAAATGAAAATGTTATGTTATTTGAATGTCTTTGTATTAATGAAAAAATGGCATTATTTCTGTGTTTTTCTACAATCCTTTTTGGTGCGCCACAATTTTGGTATGCTTCTGTAGGCTATTTTCTAAGGCTTATAGGTGGTTAAACATTAAAGAAGAATATTAATTAATTTTTCTCTTTTTTTACTTGTTATACTGTACCTTGGATGAAGTTTGATTTGAAGCAGAATCTTTGTTGGTCCTGTGTTGAAAGCCTTCGTCTGATGGTCTGGTCCTGTGTTGAAAGTCCTCGTCCAATCGTCTGGTCCTCTGTTGAAAGTCCTCGTCCAATGGTCTGGTCCTCTGTTGAAAGTCCTCGTCCGCTGGTGTGGTCCTCAGTTGAAACTCCTGTTCCGATGTTCTTGACGCAGTATCTGATATAAAATAAAAATGAAAATGTAATATTATTTTAATGTATTTGTATGAACTAAAAAATGACATTATTTCTTTGTTTTTCTACAATCCCGTTTGGTGTCCACCACTTTTGGTATGCTTATTTAGGCCTTTTTCTAAGGCTTATAGATTGTTAAACATAAAATAAGTATCTAAATGTACTTTGGTATGTGTTTGTGTGAGTTTTCATACAATCCTTTTTGGTGCGCACCACTGTTGGTATGCTTATTTAGGCTTCTTTCTAAGGCTTATAGGTTGTTAAACATAAAATAAGAATGTAAATGTAGTTTGCTATGTGTTTGTGTGAGTTTTCATACAATCCTGTTTGGTGCGCACCATTGTTGGTATGCTTATTAATGTTGTTTTGTAATGCTTATAGGTTGTTAAACATAAAATAAGAATGTAAATGTAGTTTGCTATGTGTTTGTGTGAGTTTTCATACAATCCTGTTTGATGCGCACCGCTGATGGTATGCTTATTAATGTTGTTTTGTAATGCTAATAGGTTGTTAAACATAAAATAAGAATCTAAATGTAGTTTGCTATGTGTTTGTGTGAGTTTTCATACAATCCTGTTTGGTGCGCACCACTGTTGGTATGCTTATTTAGGCTTCTTTCTAAGGCTTATAGGTTGTTAAACATTAAATAAGAATCTAAATGTAGTTTGCTATGTGTTTGTGTGAGTTTTCATACAATCGTGTTTGATGCGCACCACTGTTGGTATGCTTATTAATGTAGTTTTGTAATGCTAATAGGTTGTTAAACATAAAATAAGAATCTAAATGTAGTTTGCTATGTGTTTGTGTGAGTTTTCGTACAATCCTGTTTTGATGGGCACCACTTTTGTTATACTTATGTAGTGTTTTTTCTAATGGTTATAGGTTGTTAAACAAAAAGAATATAAATTTAGTTTGCTATGTGTTTGTTACAATCCTGTTTTGTGTGTACCAGTTTGTGTGTACCATATGTTGCATACTTTGGCCCTCATTCAATTGCAGTTTGGCCAATTCAATAGGGTTCTAAATGTGCTTATTTGGAGCCCTATTGAATTGTCCAAAATATCAATTGAATGAGGGCCTTTGTTTGCTGGATTTGTTATATTGTGAGGGCATCATTGAATTTGGTTTTTCAATAGGGCTCTATATAAGCACAGAGCATATTTTTGAACAGAAGTTTTTAGTTAAATTGAGCCAAATGTGCTTATATAGAGCCCTATTGAAATGGTTAAATCACATTTGAATGAGGCCCTCGGCCATTAAACATATTTAGGTCCTGAATCAATTGCGTTTTGACCAATTGAATAGGGCTCTATATAAGCACATAAAAATTTTTTGGACAGAAGTTTTTAGTTAGTGAAGACCTATTATGTGCTTATATAAAGCCCTATTCAATTAGCCAACTCAGAATTGAATAAGGCTCATGGTTCGGTTCTTTTTTATACTTAATACTTTACCTTGATTGAAGTGTGGAATGACAGAGGGTCCCCTCCTGCCAATCTTAATCCGCCGGTCTTCTTGTAGTGTCTGTTTGAAAAATAAAGTGAAATAGTGAATTATAGAATTTTTTATTTGTATTTAACAAACCATGGCCTTTTCAGCATTTAAAGTATTTTTGTATCTTACCTCTTCTTCTTTGTTGGTGTTCTTTAAAAGGGATTGTGCTTCACAGTGCACAGTGCAAATTGTTGAGAGACGCTGTTGATGCAGAGTCTGTTTGAATATTAAAAAAAGTAGAAAGATTGAGTTTTAGGTGATCTATTAAATTGCAGTAAATTAATTTCATTGAAATATACTTCTGTAATTAATTTGAATTAACATTATTTTTTGGTGGGGTCTACACACATATGTCACATACATGAAGCACATTTCCATAGTTGAAAGTAATTTTTTTGTGTGCGTGTGACATATAACTATACATGAATCATATTTTAATTGTTAAATTAACCTTATTTTTATTTTTGGCCAACATACATAAATGTGTGTGTGACATGTGACTATAGATGATACACATATATGTGCGTGTCACATATCAGTATACATGACTCATATTTTAATAGTATTTTAATAGTCCCAACTTATTTTTTTGTAATGTAATTTAAATGTAGTTGTTTAATTAGTTTGTTGCAGGGGCAATACACATAAATGTGCATGTGACATGTCACTATACATTATACGCATAAATGTGCGTGTCACATGTCAGTATACATTATACGCATAAATGTGCGTGTCACATGTCAGTATACATTATACGCATATATGTGCGTGTCACTTGTCAGTATACATAAACCTCTTTGTCTTCTTTAATTTTTTTTTTTGATGTCCTGTCTTGAAAATAAGTAATATATTATAGCTTACCTCTCAGTTGTAATTTGCACAATGTAAAGTAGTAAATTAGGAAAGAATTATCTTCTCAAGTTTTAGCAGCAGTTATCTCCGAAGTCACTCTGTTCATCACCTGAGGAGAAATGTATTTTTCTCTGTCAAATAGACAGTATTTATCAACTTGTAGAACATTCTGGAAAGTTAGACCGTTAGAACGTAATACGCATGCGCTATTTGCGTTCCAGCTTACAATTTGCGTTCCATCCGCCATTTTGTGCGTAGTAGTGGTTAAAATGGTGTTTAATATGAGTGTGATCCGTTCCGCATAGTATGTGTTTCATTATTGCTAGTAAGTGTAGTGTAGTTACGTCTGGAGCCTCGTTTTCGTTTTGTTCGGCGGCCATTTTTTCTCTTGCTTAGCCGATTTTCGGTCGTTTAAACTCTTTGTTTTGACTTAAATAGACGTGTAAATTAACTTTTGGAGGTGCCGGATGCCCCCCCGTGCTGTAAGTAAGCTTTTTATGTGTTTGTTGTGTTTATTTCTTGTGTTTGTGATGTTTTGATGCGCGGCGGTTGGAATGGGTCTTTCGCGGCCGTATTTTTTTCCGATGCGGCCGTATTTTGTTGCGATGTTGCCGTATTTTTTTGCGATATACGCAGTTAGCTTTTACGTGTACGACGCAGTGTATTTGTTTCTAAGTCGTGCGTATGTGTGTTAAGAGCGTGTGAAGGGCCTTTTTTACTGTTTTTTTGTTAAGTCTTGCGTCTGTGTGTCTGGGTGTAAGCGGGTGTGAGGCGACTTTGAGTTTTTTTTTTGTTATGAAGTTGTGTGTGTGTGTATGTGTGTGTTAACACAGCCGATGTTGGGATGCTCCCACCACCGCAAATGCGGACCCTCGCTTCGCGAGGATCCGCATTTGCGGGGACGTTGTTGGGTTTTTGTTGGCTGGGCGGTTGGGTTTATTCTGTTAAAAAAGTCGTGTGTGTGTATGTGTGTGTTAACACAGCCGACGTTGAGCCTCCACAACCGCAAATGCGGGCCCTCGCTTCGCGAGGACCCGCATTTGCGGCGAACTGCGTCCCTCGCTTCGCGAGGGACGCAGTTCTTGCGGGCTCGCTACGCGAGCCCACAAGCGTGAGCAACGACTCGTACGCTCACAACTATATATGTGATATATATATATATATATATATATAAATATATATATATATATATATATATATATATATATATATATAAATATTATTTTGTTAACTATATTGTATTATTTTTTATATATTTAGATGTGATATGTTAGAAGAGATGGGTCATTTATCTGGGGCCTACACTGGTCTTTTAAATGTATTGTATAACCCTTTTTGATTTGTCAGGAGGCATGTACACAGCCTTTCGAATAAACATGCTACACACCACAATGTCTAAGGGACATGAAAATATTTTTTTCTTTGTTCTGTCAGAATATATCAAAATATATTTTCTTTTTTCAAAAAAAGGTTTCAGCGCACAAAAATGTATTAATAGGTTTAACTGCTCTGGGCTCTTGCAACTCTGTCAGCCAGTGACATCTACAGATTAAAGTATGCTCTCTGCATTTTCTGCTAGTTTCAATAAGTTTAAACAGGTTTGATTCATATTTTTTTCATAAAAAAACTAGGTTTTTGTTTAAAACTTCCTTTTTTTACGTTTGAACAAATTATTTGTGTTTCATGCCCCTTTAAGCTATTATTTTTTATTTTAGCTACTATTATTAAACCCAATAAAATGAATGAATACAGTTCAGTTTACAATTATTTGATTGCTTTATTAAATGTTTACACTTGCATATAAAGATCTATATTTTTTTAAACATATTTGTGCAATATTTTTATACAGCCATACTAAATATTTTGCAGTTTGTAATGTTATTTTGCAATTATTTTTGTTCTTGACAAAATTGGCAAAAGGCTTCTCAAAATGTCAGAAGTAGAATTACACCAAATATATCCAAATTTCAAAGATCACATATATAGTTGTGAGCAGGCGAGCTTGCTTAAGCCGTTGCTCACGCTAGCGGGCTCGCATAGCGAGCCCGCGGCCCTCGCGAAGCGAGGGTCGCAGTTGCTGGCAAGGAGCGCCGCAGGCGCTCCTTGCCAGCAACTGCAGCCCTCGCGAAGAGGGCTGCAGCCCTCGCAGCAACTGCAGCCCTCGCGCTCCTTGACAGCATTTGCGGCCTTTGCGAAGAGAGGGAGCTGTGCGTGCACGCCCCTGGAGAGAGGGAACTGTGCGTGCACGCCCCTGGAGAGAGGGAGCTGTGCATGCACGCTGCTGGAGAGAGGGAGCAGAACTCCATGCCCCATTAGACCCATCAGACTACTTACATTCATTGGAGCATTTCAATTCACCTCCGCCATGTCTCCCCTGCCTGCACATTTTCTGCAGAGGCAGGGAGTTTCAGAATTACGTCACATGCATGCAAAGTCATTCAGGAAGTCCCTGCCTCTGCAGAAAAACGTACAGGCAGGAGATGCATAGTGGTGGATAATTGAACAGCTTCGATGAATGTAAGTAGTCTGATGGGTCTGACTGATAGTGACAGATCTGACTGATCGGGACCATGAAGGCCTGGCCTTGGGGGACATGAAGGCTTAGCCTGGGGGGACATGGCATCATGGGCTGGAGGCCATAAACTAATAAAAAAAAATACATATATACAACAAAATGTGCACTGGGACATTATTTATATATATATATATATATATATAGATATAGATATAGATATAGATAGATAGATATATTTATATATATATATATATATATATACTGTATATATTATAAATATATTATAGATTTTATACACACTTATATTATACAGATTATAAGTATATAATATATTATATGTATTGTGTGTGTGTGAGGTGTGTGTGTAATGTGCAGTGTGTATACATATATATATATATATATAATGATGTATTGTGTGTGTCTGTGAGGTGTGTGTGTAATGTGCAGTGTGTATACATATATATATATATATATATAATGATGTATTGTGTGTGTGTGTGTGAGGTGTGTGTGTAATGTGCAGTGTGTATACATATATATATATATAATGATGTATTGTGTATGTCTGTGAGGTGTGTGTGTAATGTGCAGTGTGTATACATATATATATATATATATATAATGATGTATTGTGTGTGTGTGTGTGTGTGAGGTGTGTGTGTAATGTGCAGTGTGTATACATATATATATATAATGATGTATTGTGTGTGTGAGGTGTGTGTGTAATGTGCAGTGTGTATACATATATATATATATATAATGATGTATTGTGTATGTGTGTGTGAGGTGTGTGTGTAATGTGCAGTGTGTATACATATATATATATATATAATGATGTATTGTGTATGTGTGTGAGGTGTGTGTGTAATGTGCAGTGTGTATACATATATATATATATATAATGATGTATTGTGTGTGTGTGTGTGAGGTGTGTGTGTAATGTGCAGTGTGTATACATATATATATATATATATATATAATGATGTGTTGTGTGTGTGTGAGGTGTGTGTGTAATGTGCAGTGTGTATACATATATATATATATATAATGATGTATTGTGTGTGTGTGTGTGAGGTGTGTGTGTAATGTGCAGTGTGTATACATATATATATATATAATGATGTATTGTGTGTGTGTGTGTGTAATGTGCAGTGTGTATACATATATATATATATAATGATGTATTGTGTGTGTGTGTGAGGTGTGTGTGTAATGTGCAGTGTGTATACATATATATATATAATGATGTATTGTGTGTGTGAGGTGTGTGTGTAATGTGCAGTGTGTATACATATATATATATATAATGATGTATTGTGTATGTGTGTGTGAGGTGTGTGTGTAATGTGCAGTGTGTATACATATATATATATATATATATATATAATGATGTGTTGTGTGTGTGTGAGGTGTGTGTGTAATGTGCAGTGTGTATACATATATATATATATAATGATGTATTGTGTGTGTGTGTGTGAGGTGTGTGTGTAATGTGCAGTGTGTATACATATATATATATAATGATGTATTGTGTGTGTGTGTGTGAGGTGTGTGTGTAATGTGCAGTGTGTATACATATATATATATATATATATAATGATGTGTTGTGTGTGTGTGAGGTGTGTGTGTAATGTGCAGTGTGTATACATATATATATATATATAATGATGTATTGTGTGTGTGTGTGTGAGGTGTGTGTGTAATGTGCAGTGTGTATACATATATATATATAATGATGTATTGTGTGTGTGAGGTGTGTGTGTAATGTGCAGTGTGTATACATATATATATATATATATATAATGATGTATTGTGTATGTGTGTGAGGTGTGTGTGTAATGTGCAGTGTGTATACATATATATATATATATATATATATATATATATATATATATAATGATGTATTGTGTGTGTGTAATGTGCAGTGTGTATACATATATATATATATATATAATGATGTATTGTGTGTGTGTGTGTAATGTGCAGTGTGTATACATATATATATAATGATGTATTGTGTGTGTGTGTGTAATGTGCAGTGTGTATACATATATATATATAATGATGTATTGTGTGTAATGTGCAGAGTGTATACATATATATATATATATATATATATATAATGATGTGTTGTGTGTGTGTGAGGTGTGTGTGTAATGTGCAGTGTGTATACATATATATATATATATATATATATATATATATATATATAATGATGTATTGTGTGTGTGTAATGTGCAGTGTGTATACATATATATATATATATAATGATGTATTGTGTGTGTGTGTGAGGTGTGTGTGTAATGTGCAGTGTGTATACATATATATATATATATAATGATGTATTGTGTGTGTGTGTGAGGTGTGTGTGTAATGTGCAGTGTGTATACATATATATATAATGATGTATTGTGTGTGTGTGTAATGTGCAGTGTGTATACATATATATATAATGATGTATTGTGTGTGTGTGTAATGTGCAGTGTGTATACATATATATATATAATGATGTATTGTGTGTAATGTGCAGAGTGTATACATATATATATATATATATATATATATATATAATGATGTGTTGTGTGTGTGTGAGGTGTGTGTGTAATGTGCAGTGTGTATACATATATATATATATATATATATATATATATATATATATATATAATGATGTATTGTGTGTGTGTAATGTGCAGTGTGTATACATATATATATATATATAATGATGTATTGTGTGT